>SSNR01000689.1:12074-29170 GCA_006937965.1 Callopanchax toddi | reverse complement strand
GTCTTCTCCCCAGCCACTTCTACCAGCTCCTCCGGCAGGATCCCAAGGCGCTCCAGGGCCAAACCAGAGATATATTTTCTCCAGCGTGTCCTGGGTCGACCCGGGGGCCTCCTGCCGGCAGGACATGCCTGAAACACCTCCCTGGGGAGGCGTCCAGGGGGCATCCTAACAAGATGCCCAAACCACCTCAGCTGGCTCCTTTCGACATGGAGGAGCAGCGGTTCTACTCCGAGTCTCTCCCGGATGTTCGAGCTCCTCACCCTATCCCTAAGGCTGAGCCCGGCCACCCTGCGGAGAAAACTCATTTCGGCCGCTTGTATCCGCGATCTCATTCTTTCGGTCATTACCCAAAGCTCATGACCAGGTGAGGATTGGGAGGTAGATCGACCGGTAAATCGAGAGCCTTGCTTTCCGGCTCAGCTCCTTCTTCACCACAACAGACTGGTTCAGCGTCCGCATCACTGCAGACGCTGCCCCAATCCGCCTGTCAATCTCCCGCTCCCTCCTTCCCTCACTCGTGAACAAGACCCCGAGATACTTGAACTCCTCCACTTGAGGCAGGACCTCTCTCCCTACCTGGAGTTGGCAAGCCACCCTTTTCCGACCGAGAACCATGGCCTCAGACTTGGAGGTGCTGATCCTCATCCCAGCCGCTTCACACTCTGCTGCGAACCTCCCCAGCAAGAGCTGTTTGGATGTTTTGGTTCCATGAAAACTTGAATGAATACATTTACAATATTTAAGTAGTCTTTAACATGTCAACATGCTAATGTCAGCTTTGATTATTTGACTGAATTTACAATATAGTAATAATATAATTCACCCATGCGTCTCTGTACATGGTGGTAAACACATTACAACTAAACCTGAACAGGAATGTCATCTTAACTCTGATCAAACAGGGTTAGGAACAAACTGACAACCCCCAGCTACCAACTGATACCTCTCCATTACGATCGATGCCAACAATGTTGGAGACGTCAAGGAGACGCTATGCATCAGCTACTGTTGTCTCCAGCCTTTGGTGGTGGAGGCCTTACAAGTGTTACCTTTTATGTTTTCCATAAATTTTCTCAGGACGTCAAATATCCGCAACTTTTTGAAATAAAAATGGGAAAGTGACAACCTTCTAACATAAAATTTACAACTTTCATTCACTGGATTTTTTATGGGGGAAAACAAACAAAATGACTGTTTTAGACCAAAAACACTTCCATTAAATTAATTTAACATATTTTTAAAAAGTCGAAAGGAGCCAGCTGAGGTGGTTTGGGCATCTTGTTAGGATGCCCCCTGGACGCCTCCCCAGGGAGGTGTTTCAGGCATGTCCTGCCGGCAGGAGGCCCCCGGGTCGACCCAGGACACGCTGGAGAAAATATATCTCTGGTTTGGCCCTGGAGCGCCTTGGGATCCTGCCGGAGGAGCTGGTAGAAGTGGCTGGGGAGAAGACTGTATGGAGCTCCCTAATTGGGATGCTGCCCCCGCGACCCGGATAAGCGGAAGAAGACGAGATTTTTTTTTTTTTTTAAAGTTACCTGTCCTTGAGATGTTTAGCTTTTACTTGGGTCATCTGGCCACTGGAGAAGTCAAACACCTCCTCGCTAAGAAGCTTCAGGATGATCATGTTGTTCTGACAGAGGCTCTCACTGGTCCGACTGGCCCCCACAATATCACTGATGAAGGTGGGCCAGTGTTTGGGCCATTCTTGTTTCAGAATCTAAACCAGCACAGAATACAGGTACTGTGTCACCAACACCATCACCTACTGTCAAGATGTGACAACTGAGCGCTTACCTGGACGAGGATCATGTTCAGTTTAGAAATGTACACGCCCTCTTTCTGCAAGAGAAACAGACATTTTACCCTCAGACAGCATTAAGTTTATCATGCATGTAAAGAATACATCACATTCAGATGCTGCCGTACCTCCATGTTTGCAGGATCAGAAGAAGTCTTGATGATTAACCCAACAACATACTTTTTGATTCCTGAAAACAAAAACCAGTTACCAAAAAGAGGTTACAAACTAAAGAAAACATTAGCTTCATGTTCAGAAGCACACAATTTTTCCATGAGATACCAGGCATTGATTCCTGGTACTCACACCATGAATAGTAGGTGTGTGTAGATGCAACACTAGTACGCAAAGGAGCATAGTGGCAGAAAGAACCGGTAGACTACACACACATCATTTCTGGTGCTTATGTGAACCCCTGTTCATGTTATTGAACAAGTATAGGTGGTTTAACACTGCATGGCGTCTGAAGCAGTTAATAATTAACATCTTACAGAATAATAAAATAATTTTACCTTCACACTGATTTCTGGGGAGAATCTTCCAACGTGCTTTGATGACCGACTCCAGAATCTGCAGTGCATAATACTGAAGACACAAAAATAAGATAAACTGTCAATTTAAAAAGAAGGCAGCATTTACTGAAATAGAACAGAACAAACGTAAAACACAAAACTGTCCAAGACCTTGAGCTTTGAAGAACTAAAATTATTTTAAAACAAAATGAAGGGTGAAGTAAACAAAAATGTACCACCTGTACCTTCAGACATTCTTACACAAAAATAAACCGTTACATTTTGTATCGATGATCTACATTTTCTGAGCACCGCTCTCATCAGAAGCTCTCTGGAACACAAGAACTTAAGACATGTACCACTTCCACAAGCCACTTTATTAGGTATGCCTGTTTAACTGCTTTTTACCACAAATAGCTCATCAGCTGATCACATGACGGCAACTTGATGAAGTTCAAACCGAAGACCAGAAGGTGACTTTGACCGTGGTTGTTAGTGCCAGGCAGGCTGGTCTGAGAATTTCAGAAACTGCAACTATAACCGTTTCTAGGGTTTAGAGAGTGGCCCAAAAATGTCTGAGGAGACCAAGGTCTGAAGAACACCATCTGTCCACCACAGCACATTGAACCTCTATTCACCAGATCTCCATTCAGCCCAGAACCTTTGAGATGTGGTGGAATGGGAGATTCCCATCATGGATGGGAAGCCGACAAACCTGCAGCAGCTGTGTGATGCTGTCATGACAATATGGACCAGAACCTCTGAGGAATGTTTTCACCACCTTGTTGGATCAATGACACCAGGAATCAAGGCAGTTATGAAGGCTAAACCAACCCATTACCAGCAAGGTCTACTTCAAGTTGTGGTTTACTGAGAAACCTTTTTTTTTTTTCCCATGTTTTTTCTGATTATTATTGGTCACTCTGAGCTTCTCATGCTGGCTGAATATGAAAATTGTCTTCTACTTGGATCTCCAGCGTTTTCCTTTCAAAGCATTTTCAGGTTAAAATGCTAAGATTTGAAAAACCTCGCAGACCTACATCACTCTGCGAATTTGCATACATGGTCTGGTCCATCTTGGCTCACGCCCGCCCCCACAGGCAGGCCCAGATAATGCACAGGCTAGATATGGCTTGAGCCTAGGGGCCTCGTGTGGTCTGGGAGCCCCATTGGCCAGTAAAAAATATATTATTTTATTTAAATTCACATGTAAGAATATTCTTAAAGTGAATTGACCCACAAAATCTCAAGCGACGCAGATTTTTCACGATCTTGACTCACGTTTTGTGACACCTAATGCTCACGTATAATAAACAAAACAAAATCGTAACAACTGAGCTGTAGTGTAGTGGTCTAAGACATCACCTCTGACTTGGGAGACCTGGATTCGAGTCCCAGGTATGGCATGAGTATTTTTAAATTTTCCTATAGTAATGGGTTTTTTGCACCAAGGAGCAGAAAGTCTTTAGAAGCAGCAGTTGGGTAAGTTCACAACACATTTTTGCTGGTTAGCCACATATGCTAATGTAAACGTAGCAACTCCTACGGTCTGCTTTCACCCCGGTTCAGGTGTCACAGCAGAACGTTCTGAGCTTTTAGGAGAAAATGTAAGTTCACATGTAGGTATTACCATCCTGAAATATTCACTGACAAACGCTGAGAAAGCGTCTCTAAAATTTCTCCTTTGCCCTCAGATTGGAGGTCAAAAAGGCCAATCAAAAGCGAGGGTTGTGCATATCAATAATAATAACGAGGAAACCTGCTGTTTCAAGAAGACCTCAGAATCAGCAAACTTCTGCATCAGAGAATGAAGCATCATAGCTGCTTGCTTTATAAAAATGACTCAGAAGGTACTGATTTACACTAGAGAACACAGTAAACCACACCTTTAATGAAGTGGCAAGAGAGTGTATAAAGAAATGTTATACAATTAGAAGAAGTATGACCAGTGGAGTGTATACTATTAGTGTCATATTCATACTTTAGTTTTCATGTTCTGAGAGAACTCAAGGATGGTGTCCACTCTCGTCCAGGCATCTGGATGGTCCTTCAGGTTGGTCAGCACTTCCTGGGCTACTCGTTGCTAAAAGAAAGCAACACAGAAAATTATTCACAAGAAATTAATGTTTTGCTGAAAGACTCATCCTTGGTGTTTGTGAAAACAGTCGGACATTACTGACATCATTTAAAAGTGTCAGACAAAAAAACCTAAAATAGTCGAACACGTGACGTTGACTGACGTGCTTCTCTCCATCTTGTCTCTCTTTTACTCGCACACTGTGTCCCTCTCTTTCTCCTTCTCTCTCTCTCTCTCTCGTGTGCCTCTCATTCACGCCCCTCTCTCGCTTAGAAACTATTCCCATTAAAAATGTCAAAGTTTTCATGCAGACTTTGTTGCCTCCAAGCATTTAGTTTAGTTAATTTGTTTATTTAACAGAGACATTGTGCAAAAACATTAAAGAGGCTTTACACCAGATTAAAGCCAAAGCTAGTTTCCATCAGAAGTCCCTGAGCAGGTACAAAATGATACAAAATGCTACATTATAAAATCACACAACAATCAATGATAACACAATAACCATAATAAAATCAAAGTAAAACCAATATGCTAACTATTTAGGAGGTTCGGGCAGGGTCCAAAATTAAAATTTTGAGTTACCGGCCAAGTTGGCCGGTAGATGATAAACTCTACCAGCCAAACATATTTTTTACCGGCCAAAATTCTAAATGATTTAGATCTACCCAAAGCACGTTATTCTATGATATGATATTATGTTGGATCCAAACAGAAAGGAATGAAACTTAATTAAATAATCATTAATAAAAACTACTTTTTAGTAATTTCAGATTTTTTATTTGATTTTTTTAGAAATGTTTTTAATGAACTCTCCTCATGAAATCTAGTCAGACTCCTTGTTTTCTCTCCATGAAATCTGCCCTCCTGCTTCTGACAGTCTTACAGCCTCATTTTTGGAGTCCCTTCATCGTCTTATTTCCTAGGACCAGTGAGTTGTTACGGGTCTTTTAGCGTACTGGAGGAAAACGGAGCAGCTCATCTGCGCAGATTCCGGTGTTGTGCTAAAATCTGCTCCCCTGAAATACTATGTTCACCTGTGTAGGGAGCGGATAAAACGCTCAGCGATTCTGTCAGTGTTTAAAACAAAAAGAAAAGAATAAAAAATGTCAATTTAAAATTTGTATTAATTTATTTACTGGGAACTAAATAAAGTATCAACTCTGACACGACTACGTGTTGTAGAAATCTTTTAGAAGTGCTGTGAAGCTCGCGGGTCGACATGGGGGAACAGAAAAATTCAGGGGAACAGACTTCTGCACAACACCTGTTGCCCTGTAGCCAGCGTCAACATTATCTCCACCGCCACCTCCAGTTCACCACTGTACATTAAATCTTCTGGTTGCCACTGGTCCTGGTGGTTTCTCTTCCAGTTCCTTTACTTTTCTTTTTGAAGACTGGCTGACTCCAGTTCTAAACCGCCACATATCGCTGCTAGTTTTAACACAAAGCTAACTGCTGCTGCCTTGATGAACAGTGAATGGATAGGCAGAAATGCCGGGTGCGACTCTCGTGTTTTGCGTACGTGGCATGCAGGCAGGAGGAGCGTCACAGAAATTCATCGAAGAGGACTGATGAACAGAACTAGTTCGGTGCAAAAATGTACTCGCCATGTGGCGAATGACGCTCCAAATTTTACTCGCAAAGTGGAGCAATTTGGTCGCATTTGGCGAGTGTTAATTTCGGACCCTGGGTTCGGGGTGTTTTTTTTTCCTCTGGAGCTTCTTGGTGGACGTAGACATTTCTCTGATGTAACTATGTTAAGTAGTTTATTTGCATCAGCATCCGTCTTCTAGATTAAGTGCTTTCAAAATGAACTGTAACGGCCACCATTTAGTTCTTGATCAGTCCATTCTTCCTTGTCCATCTTTATTTAATGATCAAAACACAACTCTACTGGTCAATATTAAAATACATTGTAATGTCAGAATGTCTGGCGTATTTACTTCCTGAAGTTTAATTGGTGATATCAGCTTTGTTTGGTGGACCAATCAGCAGCACTTTCAGGTGAAACTTCAGCAGCTGTTCTGGTAACTAGTAACTCTGTTAAATCCACCATTTTTAAAGTGTAAAATATTAAAATGTCAGAGGTCACATAATATCCACTGATAAATAGATACATAACTGCAGCATGTGAGGACATTATCCTATGTGTTTTTAAAATGTCCTGCCTGAGACACTCCCATGTCTGCCAGGCGTGGCACAAAGGTTTTTGGGAACATTGCTGTATACTGCCTAAATTAAAATTTCGTCTCAGAACTTTTAAATTCTATTTTGTAAAGATTAAGATGTTTTTGTAACAGTACAGAAATATAAATCCACTTAGGGGGTTGTATTATTAAAAATGTCACTGCAGCAAATTAACAGCCGGTGAATTTTGAAGCGTAGAGGAGCAAGTCTCACCTGGGTTCCAATGTCATGATACATGGAGTTGACAACATTGTCCAACAGGTTAATGTCCAGTTTCTGATTGAAGTCCAGCAGCTGTCTGGCTGGATGATCGGCCAACATGGTCATTTCTGCTGGCATAGAGCTGCCTGAAGAAATTAGATTAGAAAATAGTCACACACTCCGAGCCCAGGTGATCTTGGCAGTGTTGCTCAATTTACATGTTCAATTCTGTTTCCAGTGCTGTGACGAAGTATTTCCCCCGTTAAAGATTACTTCTGTTTTACTGACTTGTCACACTTAAATATTTCAGATCAGCAAACAAATTTTAGTATGAGACAAAGATAACATAAATAAATATTTTCAAATTATGATTTCATTGTGGAGGGAAAAAAATCTATCCAAACCAACCTGGTCCTGTGTGAAAAAGCTTTTGTTCCCTAAATCTAAAACAGGTTGTAACTCCTGGTTAGTGATAACTAGTAATGAGTCTCACATCTCTGTGGAGGACATTCTGTCTTCTTTACAGAATTGTTTCAGTTCAGCCACATTTGAGGGTTTTAAAACACTAACGACCTGTTAAAGGTCAAAGGTCCTTCAGGATGTTCTGGTAGTCAGCAGAATTCATGGTTCCATCAGTTCCAGCCAGTGGTCCAGGTCCTGAAGACCAGACCATCACACTACCACCACCATGTCTGACTGTCTGCCTTTGACTCATGACTATCTTTGTTTCATGCCAAAATGTGTTTACTGATCTGAAACATTTAAGCGAAAAGTCAGCAAAAACAGAAGTAGTCTTCAGGGGGCACATTTTTTTTCACAGCACTGTATCTATACAATTCACAACAACTAATAGAACAGTACTAAAAGCAACAAGTCCAATGAATTTCAAACATCCAACCTAATAAGGTAATAGAAAACTGTTACATCTGAATACAATAAATACATCACTTCTACAAGCAGACTTAAAGTCCTGAGAGTATCAATTGATACAGTTACAGTTCAAAAAAGGATTAAATCGTAGTTTACAAACTGCAAATGTAGGAAACCACATGCCACAGAAATTAAATAAACAGTTCGTCAAAATTAACTAATTCAATCAGTCGAAATACAAAACTTGTAAGCCAGAAGAATTAAAAAAGGTCAGTGAGATGAATGACACTTGTTTATAAGCGCAACAGCGCCTCTAGCAGCCAAACTCGGTACTACTAGAGAGATTCTTCAGAAACACGCACTACTCCAACACGTGTTTTCAGCTATTAAAACACGTTAGGTCTCAAACTGATGTTGAGCTAATTTAATTTACGTTTTCTTTGTGTTGCCGCTGACCACAACATAGCCAACATCACCACAAAAGTTACTTCTGAAGCTGGCGTATGCTAACGTTAGCTTGTGCTATTCAGGTTAGCACGGGCTTTGCTTACCTTGTATGTTATCCGCTTATTGTAAGAAATGTCCTGTTTCCCGATGTGAGTTGAGGCTGAAAACCAACGTAATATGTTGAAAACTGCAGCGTTATCCCTTACCTCACGCTGACTCTAATCCAAGCATTCGGTGGCTAAATGCTAATGTTTGCGTTCCTAGATAACACGAACTAGCAATCGGCGCAGTTAAAAAAAGACTTGCAATGTATACTTCGCAATATGCTACGCAATTTACCGCAGCATTTTGCTTCTTCTTATTTACCATTCAACGTGTAAATATATGTTAATGATAGCAACCGACTACAAACAGGCTAATAGCAACTTAGCAGGCTAGTGGAAAAAGTCATTGATTTAGGTCTAAAAGCGACCGTCAAGCTAAGCTAACACAAATTCACGGAGTCATACTGAAGAGCGCTATTCCGAATCATAATCACGAAGTGAAAGTCTCCTTTTATTTCTGATTCTATGCGCACACTGCGATACAGCAGAAATGTTTAATGCGTGCAAAGGTGCCGTCCTCTCTGCTCATGCTTCCAACCTCAGACCGGTTGAAACCGGTTGAGACCGGGATATTCATTCTCGGTGTTTCGGCCCGCCGCGCGCCGCGTAAAATTTGGACCGTGTACCCGCCCTCCAGACACGCGATTGGTTGTGCGCTGCTACTGTCGTCATATGTTGTCACAGTGTGGGCGGAGCTTTCAGTCTGTGGAAAAGTTTCAAAGCAGCAGCAGCAGCACAGGCTCAGCCATTACTCAATGTCAGAGGAGCAACAAGAATAAATCTAAACGAACAGGTCACAGGTCAGCTTTAACACTTTGATACACCTTTAGCCCTAACCCTTCACACATTCATGAGCTCATGGAAAAGCTAATTTTAAAAAATGATTTTTTTTTTTATCCTGTTATCTGTTCACTGAAATCCATCCATCCATCCATCCATTTTCTGTAGCCGCTTAGTCCTCCACAGAGGGTCGCGGGGGGAGCTGGTGCCTATCTCCAGCGGTCAGGGGGCGAGAGGCGGGGGACACCCTGGACGGGTCGCCAGTCCATCGCAGGGCCACACAGAGACGAATGAGACAAACAACCACGCACCCACTCACACCTAAGGACAATTTACCAGCCCAATTAGCCTGACAGTCATGTCTTTGGACTGTGGGAGGAAACCGGAGTACCCGGAGGAAACCCACGCACGCACGAGGAGAACATGCAAACTCCACGCAGAGAGGCCGCAGAGCCGGGATGCGAACCCACGACCTCCTTGCTGCGAGGCAACAGTGCTAACCAACTGCGCCACCATGCAGCCTTGTTCACTGAAATACTTATTCTAAATGTCAGTGTGTAAAAGGACATTTTTATTTAAAAAAAAGTTAAAGACATTTCATCAGGCACTCTGAAGGGAAAAATTCCAGATCAATCAGGAGGTCTGCTAGCCTGGCAATCCAGACTAGAGTAGATCTGACGGTCTAGTTCACTGGGCTAGAGAGGTCTGCAGGTCTCTGTTCAAGAGGCAGGCTCACATTTCACCACGGAACCAGGAGCAACAGGAATGACAGTCCTCCACATTGGCTCTGAACCTCCAGCATCATTGTATGACTGGTTGTCATGGTTACTAAGAACCGCTATATCTTCTGTTCCGTCTGCAATGTCACCGCATTTGATCCTAACACTTCTTTTCCTGACCCGCATACTTTAACTTTATTCTTATTTGCTAACTGTTCTGAAAAAACATAATGTTTATGTCTTATCCTTAGCTGCTAATAGTGTTGTAAAAACTACAGTGTTTACCAGATGTTTATAAAGTATTTAAGATCCCACAGTGCACTAGTGATCAAATATGGTCACTTGCCCTATAAAGGGTTAAACCAGCATCGGTCCTACTCATGCATATCAAATTAAAAAGCCTTTTTTTTAATGTAACCCCTAAATTGCCAAGTGATTGTCTTGATGCAACTCTGTGACACAATACATTATTTTTTCAATATATTTAATAAAAACTGGATTATTTCTCTGTGACGGACTGGATTCTCGCCCTGTGAGCTGCCTGTGACCCTTACTGGATGAAGTGGTTAAAAAAAATGGATGAATTATTTATGATTTAATTATTGCACCATGAGAAGGATCAGCAACACCATTTATTTCCAATATAATTTTTTTGCAGTATATTTTATAAAAGCACTCACATTAGCCTTCGACACATTTATATGCTCATAAAAAAACAAGCTATAAAAGGTTTATACACTTTTATTGTTTACATTTTTTTAAACTGCCGCCTAAAAAAAAGCTGGTACTTTCTTCATTTGCCATATGGTGAAAGAAAAATAACATAATCAGAAAGAAAAGCCCTCAGAGCTCAGATGAGATGAGGGTTTTATACTTTTCATTTGAGAAGGGTCAATACTTGTGATTTGAATGGGTTTCTATAGGAACGTTTATGTTCTGAGGGACATTAGGGTTTTAGATCACATTGTTTACAAGAGGCAAAAAAAATACAAAAACTGAGAACATGCAAACATGCACAACCTTACATAAATTATCAACACTTTGCATGAAAAAAGGGATACAATTAGCTATATTAAAACAAAAAAATGTGGGTTTAATATGTCTTTATTAGACACGCGTCTCAATGCAACACCTTAGAAGTCATGACTAATTATTACCTCTAAAGAGAAACAAGGTTCTGCATAGTAGTATGTGACGTGTCAATCCCAGTGATGTATAATAAAATGTATGAACCTTTAATGGAGTGGTTGTACACTAATCATGAAAGCATTCATAAAAAACACAATTAAAGCAATATCACAGTCAGTTGTTTTTAACAATACAATATGTAGAATTAAAATAAGTGTTTGTGTGCAATTGCTGCTTAAACAACAAAAATATAATAAAAGATCCTTTATTCTCCCCTTGTGGAAATAATTCTTTGCATTTGACCCGTCCCTGAGGAGCAGTGGGCTGCCATTAGGGCTTCAGGAGTCTGTCTGTTGCTGTTTCACCGTACTGGTAGAGGGGGTTTTACTTTTTATTGTGTGTTCTTTTTACTATTTTTATGTAGTGATGTTTTGCTTGAAAATATTTCTTATCTATCCTTAAATATTTAACCGCTTTGACTGTGGTCAGTCCTGTTGTAGTTTTCTAGATTGGTCGCTAGGGGGAGCTGTTGAGCTAAAGAGGAACAGTGTGGTTAGAAGTGGAAAACTGCAATAATTTCACAGAAAATCTTTATTTTCCACATAGTTTTGTGATCCTTTTAATTAATATTTTATTTGTATCTAATTCACCTTCATTTGCTGAAACAAGCAGATTCATTGCATTTTTTTGTGCGGTAGAAGTATCGTAACAGCAAATCCTCAGATCCAACTATCGTATCAGTTTGAAAATAAGTGGCATCCCTACTTAAATAGACCTTTGTTGTTGCAACAATGTTAATTTCTCTGGGACAAATAAAGTTTCATTCATTCATTTATCTCCTACAAACCAAACATATAATTGTATGAATGGAACGTTTTTTTGACTTTTTATGCAGTGTGTATATAAACGTGGAGATTTCCTCCACACAGTTAGAGTTTATCAGAGGATTATGAAGAAGTGAAGGGACTGAAATGCCTAAAATGAAGAGATCCATTCTCACTGGTTTTAGTATCATAAACGTTTCCTACTCTAACAAATCAAAGTGTGCACTGTGTACCTGACATATATATACAGTAACATCACTCAGTTACATTACTAATGACAAGACAGACAAGTGTGTAAATTCACAATTTCCATAATGAACATTGAAACAATGAAGGATTTCAGATCCAGCTAATAATCATAGGTTTCACCATTTTTCATTCCTCTTTCTTTACCTTCATTTATTTTAAAATGACATGCTTCCATAAAACAGACACTTAAGTCTCGCTTGTTTTCTCCGTCAGAGCGTTTGAACATGCCTCCCACCTGGTGGTGTTTGGTGACATCACTTCCCTGCTTCCTGCTGTCTAAAGTCAGTTTCATGTTCGCTGTCGTCTGAGTATTTCTCATCATCTTCTGAGTAACTTTCATCAGAATAATTGGTGTCATCGCCATGGTAATCATCTCCTGAGTAGTGACCGCCAGCGTCTTCATCCTCCTGGTTCAACGAGGCCCTGTCACTCCCCGCTTCCTCCTCGTTTCCTCCCTCCCTCTCAGCAGGATCATCAATGTCTTCGTCATCCAGAAAGATCTTTCTGTAGTGAACAGGTTCATGATCTCCATCCTCCTGGTTGCTAGTCAGCAAAAGAAAACAATCAGCAGAATGGCAACCTCTGATTATTAGTTCAGCTCTACCTAACAACTGTTCACTCTTCCTGT
Source organism: Callopanchax toddi (assembly GCA_006937965.1). NCBI lineage: Eukaryota > Metazoa > Chordata > Actinopteri > Cyprinodontiformes > Nothobranchiidae > Callopanchax > Callopanchax toddi. The sequence continues at coordinate 16,646 of SSNR01000689.1, read as the reverse complement.
CAGTCATTAGTCTAAAACAGGTTGAGGTTTTATTCTGTGTTAATGTGAAAGCTGATCTAGACTTTGTTTAATATATTGATGTTTGTCAGACATGACATTGTGTACAGATTTACTGACAGTAACTCGGACTAGTTTTCCTGTAAATTGGAGAGCTGATGTGTGATGAACCAGTTAGAAGAATATTAACAACGGAGAGTCAAAATAAAAAGCATCCAAAATGTTTACAACTGGTTTCCTAAACCAACATTAACCAGGGAAGCACCGATACCAGTATCAGTATCAGGCCGATACCGATACCATGTACTCGTACTTGTTAAAGTTAACCGATACCAGTGCAGTAGCTCTGACTGCGGTCAGAAGGCTTCACTGACTGGTCAGTTCTGTTGTAGGTTTCTAGATTGGTGGCTAGGGGGAGCTGTTGAGCTAAAGAGGGACAGTGGTTAGGAGTGGAAAACTGCAATAATTTCACAGAAAATGTTTATTTTTCACTAAATATTTTAGTTTTATGATCATTTTTATTAAAGTGCCCATGTCATGGTTTTCCGTGTTTCCTGACTTATCTATCAGTTGCAACGTTGAGTTCTCACCTTAAACATGGCAGAAAGAGCAAAAAACGGCGTCCATCTCTCTCCTAGTACAGCCAGTGAGAAGCTCTTCAAGATTTCAGACCTCCTCCACCAGTAGGTTTCAAACTGATTTTTTCACTCCAGCCCGCTATGAGGTCACAGTGATCCGGACTTGCTTATATGGTAAATTCTCCGCCCACATGCACGTTCACGACACCTGGAGCGAGGAGAACGCCAGTGCTGCTGCCACCATTGACCGTGTAGCTCAGACACAGAGTTATCCTCTCGTGTTTCTTTTTTCTTTAGCAAGTGTTTCGTTTCTCTTTCACGTGACGGCACTGCCCCCTACTGGGCACTGCCCCCTGCTGCAGCAGAAGTGTCAGGCTGCCACATAAGGAGAAACCCAGCAGAACCGGAAGGCGGCGCATTCTTCTGATCTCTGAGTTGCTCCTTAGGAAATAATTACAGCGTATTTTGAGTTATAATGGTGCAACGCTGATCTAGAGGCATCAAAGATTACACCTGTTTAATATAAAGTGATTTAAATATCGTGCCATGGGCACTTTAATATTTATTTTTTATCTAATTCACCCTCATTTGCTATAACAAGCAGAGAAGAAAATAAAACCTGTCTTCCAATTTGTTGCAGTTTTTTGTGCGGTAGAAGTATCGGTATCAGCAAGTACTCAGATCCAAGTATCGGTATCGTATCAGTTTTTAAAAAGTGGTATCACTGCATCCCTAACATTAACACATCTGAACCCCTCTGAGAGTCAGACGCTCTGATCATTTACAATCTGACATCGTGACTTGATGCTCAGCGAGTCAGTTTGTGTTGCGTCTAAATGTTGAAATAACATCTGAATCTGGTTCTATCTAGTATCTAATCATTTCTCTGTACTTTGAACAACAAAGATGTCACTGACTTACCTCTGCTTGCTGTCACTGACTAGAGGCGTTTTGCGGTCAGAGGCTGATTCGGCTGCCTTGCTGTAGATAAAATCCTCCATCACATCACATCCGCGCAGGGCTTCGATGTAGCGCTTTTCTGCTGCCTGTTTAGCATTCCTCTGTTACCAAAGCACACAATAAGAAGGCTAGGTCAGTCAGTGAAATGCTAATTAACTTAATTAAAGCTGAAGAAGGAAGCCTGATGATTATATTTGTATCATGTATGCTACATACAGCAATACATCCTGAAAAAATGTGTTTAGTTTACTAAAAACCTCTAAAAATTCAGTGTTTCACACCAATGATTGATCTGTCTACCTGTCAATCCTCATGTGCATCATCTTCATCTGCGTGCACTCTTATAAATATCTGAGCTGTATTCCATCACAGAATGACGCCAAACAGAGAGAAGCTAGTCCTGAGTGCTGAAATGAGCAGCTTCATCAGGTCAAACCACCCAGAGAAAACCAGCAGGTCAACCTCCTCCAGCTGAGAGAGGGGTCACAGGTTATGGAGGCGTGGCTTTGGGAGGAGCTTGGAGTTGGAGAACGAGGGAGTTGTTGGCCTCTTTAGATTGAAAGCATCTTTTTCTCTTGCGTTTAGGGAAATACCGTGCACTGCAGCTTTAAAGTAACATCTAATTTCCCTCTGGGATTACTAAAGTAATTTTGAACTGAACTGGACTGAAGAACACTTCTGTATCGTTTAGGACTCTTCACACTTTTGTTAACAGAGTAAGCTGCAGAGCTTTGATGTAAAATCTGTCTGATCCCATTCTGATGAAAGTCAAAATACACCTTTAATACTCTGACTGATGATATCTGCATTGAGAAGCAGGATCAAAACCTCATACAGCAACATCTGGTGTCACTATGGCAACAAATGCATCAGCCTCTTGGGATTTATACTCAGCATTCTTCATATTGAATAAATCAGGAATATTTTACAAAATATTACCTGAAAAAGTTCAGACTGCTTTAAATGACAAGTCTATTAATTAACGTCTTTCCAACAATCTTTCTTCAGCTTGTTCTAATAATAAGTTCCATCAGTGGGACTTTAACCTTAGGGGTTATCAAAAACACATTTCACACTTGTAAAAAGGCAACTTTATTTTAAATGTATAAAAAAAACACTGATCTTATTGATAGCGCCACCTATAGGTGGGCAAGTTTCATTTAATTCTATTAGAGTAGAGAACAGGTTCTCGTCACAACAGGCGAAGAACGTAGTGGTTTAGTCATGATTAGACTAGGATTATGAGTACCGGTACTTCTTCTGTGTACCACTAGAGGGGGCTCACGTATCGACAGTGGAACATGTTTGACTGGTTTAAAAAAACAAACACTGCAGCTTGTGAAAACATGATAACATAATAATATAAATGCATCTAAAATATGTAAAAACTGAAAAGTTTCATTTTCAGTTTCCCTACTTTCTTCTCCTGATGTTAGTATAATTCAGACTGATCATTAATAACAAAAAGTTTTGATTTAGCTGGTTAGTTTTACAACTATTACTACTGTTTATCTACGTCATAAAATGAGTTCCAGTTACGTCTCACTGGAACTGTCCCTGTAAATATTAAAAATATAAATATAGATATAAAGAACTGAAGCATATAAGAAAAAACTATCACTGAACCATATCAGAGCCTACGATCACTAACTAAATCAGACACAAACTATATTAAAGAAAAATGGGAAGGAGAACTGAGTACAGAAATAACACAAGAGAGCTGGCACTCAATGCTGAGTGCACAACACTTCTACAAGCTCAAAAAGTTGGAGGATACTTATAATAACTCTGGGTGACTTTAACTTCCACATTGATAACCCTGAGTGTAACACAGCAGCTGATTTCTGATCCATCACTGATTCTTTTAACTTTGTACAGCATGTATCAGGACCAACCCATAATATGGGTCACACTTTGGATCTAGTCTTCTCTCTGGGTCTAAACATCAATCAGCTACATGTTGAGGAGGTTCATGTGAGTGACCACAGCTGTGTTTTCTTTAAGATTCAGTCTAACGTTGATCCTGTCCCTCACAATCTGAGTTCATCATTAATCAGTCAGCAGCTGATGGTTTTTCTGTAATGTTTGATAGAAACTTAGTTCATGGTGAAGATGCAAACTCCTTCATCCAGTCATTTAATCAGCAGTGTTCTACTATCTTAGATAAAGTAGCTCCAGTTAAACAAACAGTGGTATCTCATAGAAGGAACAGTCCCTGATGAATGAACATATTTATAATCTCAGAAGGACATGCCGTAAAGCTGAGAGGCTTTGGAAATCAACAAGAATGGAAATTCACCGACTGTACCTCAAGGAACTGATAACATCTTTAAATGAAATGGTTAAAAACTCCAGAGCTGTTTACTTCTCTCAACTCATTTCCTCAAATAAAAACTCCAAAGTTCTGTTTGACACGACCAATCAGATAGTTTCACCTAAAACGCCCCAAATCCCTGTGTTCTCAAGGTCTGATAGGAACAACTTCCTTTCATTCTTTGAGAACAAAATTAGAAACATCAGGTCAGGTTTCTCACCCCCATCTGCTCCCTGTTCTCCCATCCACCCTCCTCCTTCCATACCTGGTCCTTCTTCACACCTGTTCATTTTCAGGACATCTGTCTCATTTTGAAAAACATGAAACCAACTCCAAGCCCAGTTGATATTCTCCCAACCTCTTTGCTTCTTAAAGCTTTTGACCTAGTTGGCCCATGCATTGTTGATTTTATCAATCTATCCCTCCAAACCGGCTCTGTCCCCTCCATCTTTAAACACGTTGTTATTGAACCCATCCTTAAAAAACCCAGTCTGGACTCCTCTCAGCCAAATAACTACAGGCCCATTTCCAAACTGAGCTATATCTCTAAACTCTTAGAAAGAGTTGTGGCTGATCAGCTGGTCTCTTTTCTGGAACAACACAACATTTTTGATAAATTCCAATCTGGTTTCCGTAAAAAACATTCAACAGAAACAGCTTTACTCAAAGTATCCAGTGACATCATGATGGCAGCAGACTCCGGGGAGTTTACAGTCTTAGTTC
>SSNR01000689.1:0-12064 GCA_006937965.1 Callopanchax toddi | reverse complement strand
GCGAGGCTCCTCACTGGAGCAAACAGGAAAGATGACATCACTCCTATTCTGAGGTCTCTGCACTGGTTACCTGTTAAATGTAGAGTTCATTTTAAAATCCTGACTCTAACTTTCAGGGCCCTACATGGTCAAGCTCCTCTTTATGTTACTGAACTGATAAAGACCTACGCTCCAACCCGAGTCCTCAGGTCCACAGACCAGAATCTACTAACAGTTCCAACCTGAGTCCTCAGGTCCACAGACCAGAATCTACTAACAGCTCCAACCCGAGTCCTCAGGTCCACAGACCAGAATCTACTAACAGCTCCAACCTGAGTCCTCAGGTCCACAGACCAGAATCTACTAACAGTCCCAAGGACCAGATTTAAAAGTCGAGGTGATCTCTCCTTCCAGTCTGTTGCACCGCGACTTTGGAATGACCTTCCTTTAGTTTGACGCTGTATAGACAGTCTGGACTCCTTTAAAAAGCAGTTGAAGACCCAATTATTCAAAACTGCTTTTAAATAACTCTTTTATGTTCTCTTGTTGTTGTTTAATGATTTTGATTTGTAATGATATTTTGTTTGTTTTATTGATTTTATTTGTTTTATCATGTTTGATTCTGTTTTCTGTGAAGCACTTTGTGATTTTTTCTGTGAAAGGTGCTATATAAATAAACTTTACTTACTTACTTACTTACTTGGTTGGAAATGCCTAGTACGCTTCTCTATCACACCACAGTTAAGGAGCAAATATTCAAACTGGTTGGAGCCCTGTTGGAGGCAGTGTGGACACATGATGCCAACCACTCACATATTTTTTGGTCATGTGACAAAATAAAACCATTTTGGGATCAAATAACCAGTGAAATGACCAAACTATTTGGATATAAAATACATAGAAATGAGAAGGTTTTACTTTTTTGTAATTTAACTGAGAACCTGGTTGAGGTAAAGGATTGGTATCTCTGTAAAATTTTGTTAATTGTTTGTAAAAAAAATTAATAACCAGAAGATGGTATAAACCAGAACCACCGAGCTTGGATCATTGGAAGGAGGCTGTGAACAGTATTTACAGGATGGAACGGATTACCTCTCAGCTGAGACTGAGGGGAGAAAAGTTTCTCCAAAAATGGAAAAAATTGACCTCCTATCTTCAAGGGATTTAGGATGCTAAGGATTAAAAAAATAATAATAAAAGAATCAATGCAAGATGAAGAGGTAAAAAATGGAATGTAAAAGCCCCAACAAATGGTTTGTTCGTTTTTGTTGTTGTTTTTTTAATTTTTATTTTTTTATTATTAGTCCACTCTACTACTTTGTTGTCTGTTAGTAAAATAAAAATGCTATAAATAAAAAGAAAAAAAAAGAAAAAAAAAAAATATATGTAACAGGGTTAATATTGTGTTTAAATCCACTTGTCATGTTATTGGGGTTCATGTAAGATGGGGAAACAACGCCCTCTCTTGGCTGTCAGTGGTATTAAGTGCAGTGTGCACAAGGTCACACGGCCATTCTGTGAGAGATGAGCACGAGGTAGGTTCACTGATATTAGCCTTGTGGTTAATTTATGCAGGAATGTCCGATAACCAATGCTAATGCACAATGCTATCCTCCTGTAAGGTGCTGTACCCGCTGTGATGAGCCCATGTAGTGACCAGTAATTATTCTGTTTTACAGATTAAACAGCGTTCATCTTCATCCCGTCTCTTGGCCGTTCTTAAACACAACGCAGAGAAACTAAATTAAAAGTGTTGCCTCGATATTGGACCAAGCTGGACTATAACACCGGCCAAGTTCAGCGTGGATACACACACATATACATATATATATATACATATATATATATACATATACATATATATATATATATATATATATATATATATATATATATAAATATATAAATAGAGAGTAATTTTTTATTAATTCATCCCAGCAGCACTGGAACTTTTCATCCACCTTCCTTCAGGCAGGAAGGTTGAGCAGCCTCAACATGGCTGAGGAAGTTCCATGAACTCTGTTCTCAGCATTTTGTTAACGACATCGTGGTTTTAGATGTTTATTGATGACTTTAGGTGTTTTATTCATTTTCCTGAAGACTTCATGTTTTCCCACCATGTTCAATCACTTTTAATAATAAATGTGAATAACCATGTTGAAAAAACATATCTGAAAGAACATACAGGAGGGACCGATATATAAAGTTGTAATGTATGTTTTCACACACAGCATCTAGTTTAATAAAAATCTTGTGAATTTCTCCTGTTATTTGACTAACTCACCACATTAAAACATCTGGACACTGACAAAAACAACACATTTGTTTCTGCTCTTTTCTTAAAACCAGCCCCTCACATACAGGTTTATATACTGTAGTTTATTTTTAAACTAGGATAGAGTTCCAAGCTCAGTTCATCGTCTCTGTGTGGTCGTTAAAACATTTACGAGTTAGAAGATGAGAGACTTCACCTGTGCAACCTGCTCCAGCAGAAGGGGCCTTCCTTTCACTCTTTCATGCATTTCTCTGATCTCCTGCTTGTATTCCTTGTTGCGCCGAAGGTCTTGTTTCCTGTAAAGAAGATTCAAAAAGAAAAAAAAATGAAGGGGGTGATCATTTCTTGATAGAATGCCGATCGCAGATACGTTCCATTTTCAACTAAAAGCATCTCATGTAGAGAAATGATGGAGTTAGAGCTGTTTTGACCAAATCATGCACATTATATCATACAATCCGTTAGCCCTCAGAGGGTGAATGACTTTCAGTTGCTATAAAGTCATCATAGCTCAATATCTGCTAAACTGAGTTACAATCATTTTTGTGCTGGCTGTAGTAGGTTAGCTATGGCAGCCATCTTTAACAGGGTTTACTCCAAATTTGTCTTTAGGTAAGTGTGGTATTTTGAGTGAGGGAAGACTTTCTGTTCCTGAGTTCACCTCAAAGTTTTTTTGGCAAATTTTCCATTTGTAAATATATGTAAATCATCACTAATCACTAAATATTCATAAAACCAGAAAAAAATCTCTGTGGCGCGCCCCCACTCTTAGACTGGGGCGTGACACTAACACACTCAGGAAAGTTATATTTGAGTAACATTAAAAGGACACTCCACCAGAAAGTGATTTTTGTCTGTTGCTATATTCCTCATAGTTAGATAAGTTGGCAAAACAACTAGTAACCAGTCCAGCTGTTATTCTGATCCAGCAGTACTCCTTTAGCATTAGCTTAGCGTAAAACACTGTAAGTGAATGGTAACAACTAGCATTGTGAGAAAAAAGTCCTTAAAACTCACTCAGTAGTGATACTAGTTCTGCCTAGTGACCTCAGTAAACATATCGACTGTAAGTGAAAATAAAAAGTAACACGAAGGAATTACAGGTACTACTTTAGACTCTGGACTACTTTATGACAAAGAGCAGCTGTAAGCCTCCGCTGAACGGAGCAAGGACATGACGCAGCGTCTCCAAGGAGACGTACTTCTGTAAATACAAATCCTGGCTACTAGACTAAACCTGCTAACGATCACTGTGTAGCTCCTGACTTTGTGTTATTTTTCATCGTCTGTGAGGTTTGAAAACAACGTTCGGATACGTGTTTACAGAAGTACGTCTCCTTGGAGCTACTGCGTCATGTCCTTGCTCCCTCCTACTGAGGGAGTTTTAAGGACTTTTTTCTCACAATGTTACCATTCACTTCCGGCTAAGCTAAAGCTAAAGGAGTGCTGCTGGATCAGGATAACAGCTGGGCTGGTTACTAATTGTTTTTGCCCACTGATCTAACTCTGAGGAATATGACAATAGACAATAAATCACTTTCTGGTGGAGTATCCCTTTAAGGCCAAACACACAACAGCAGCTGATTTCTGGGTACCTGAACTCTTTGAGTTTGCCCTGGTGGGTCTGTGACAGAGCCAGGTGAGGGTCGTTGGCCTGAGCGCGTCTCTGAACCACCCTCTGCAGCCTCTTCTCCCTCTGCCTCTGCTTTTCCTTCCATCGCTCCTCCTCCTCCTCAGCCTTCTTCCTCTGCTCCAGCACCTTTCTGCTCAGGGAGATATCATGGTCACAGGCTCAGAGGAGGGGACTTTGACAGGAAGAGGGACAGACTGTTGAGCTATGGCGCTGGTTAGGGTTAGGTTATTCGAACACAACTTGGGAGTCTGGGGTCAGGAGCTCAAACACAGATGGTCTCTGCTGAGGTCACTATGTCTAAATGGGACATGAAATCTGAGGCGCTGACTGTCTCTACTACAATGGTGGAAGCCTTCGGGGTCCTAATGTGGTACCTCACTGCATCGTGGCGCTTCTTAGTGGCGTCTGTGACTTTGGCAGGAAGAAGCTCCATGCTCCCTGACAGAGACGAGCAGAGGCTTGAGTTGGGGGTCCGTGCTGATCCAGGTCTGATGTGTGGCCAGCGCAGCATCCGAGGGCTGCTCTGGTCCTTCTGGATGTCAGCCAGGATGCGTTCCCGGTGGGATGAGATTTGTGATGTCCTCAGTTCAAAGGGTTCACATGCGGTTGTGGGCCTCACCTCCTTGCGTTTCTCCAGCTGCCTCTGGAAGCGTCTGTGACTGGATCTAAAATCAGGAACCTCTTTGTTGATCTGAGGCTTGTGTGCTTCTCTGGTTACAGCGCTCTCATCTTTGGTTTTCTTTCGTTCACTGAGTCGCCGCGTGAGCATGCTGGGAGGCAGCGAAGCGCTGTGGAGCATCTCCTCGGCCCTCATCTGTATCTTGATAGAACGATACAGCTGCTCCTCCTTCATCTGGTCCCCTGATGCAGCGGCGTACACAGACTTTGGGACAGGCTTAGCCTTGAACGGTTTCACCTTCTCCTGCTCTGCTGAATGCTGCTGCTGCCTCTGCTCTTTCTTTAGTCGCTCCCTCTCTAAGAAACTGAAGGGCTTCTGGATGGTTTGGAGATGCTGCTGATCTCGCTGCCTCATGGTCCGTCGCCGCTCCTCGTTACGCTCCTGCAGCTCATCGTAAAGCGGGAGGTAAACATGTGCAGGTACGGGGCTGGCGCGGAACTTCCTCTGACACTCAGTCAGTTCCTCCAGCTGTCTCTTCAGGTTTGTGTTCTCCAGTTCGATCTCAGAATGCGTCTTCGTGCCCCATTTCTGCCTCTCGGCTTCACGTAGCATCATATGGAACGGTTTCGGGACAGTCACTTTGGGTTTTCTGTTCTCCTGCTGTCCGGTTTCATTCCCGTGCCTCTTGTTTCCCTTACTCTTCAGGTCTTCTGAGAGGCTGTGAGGCAATGAGGTGGACAGCTGGTGACTGTGAGGGGACACCTTGAAGTCCTTCCACATGTTCTTGATGTACTCTTTAGGAGAAAAAAGCAGGCCTTTCTCCACATCATTACTGCCACCTTGATTCTCATCAGAAGAGTCTGACTGTCCAGAGTCCCACCTGACCTCAGCAGCAGAGTGAGACTTTCTCAAACGTCGGCGTGAAGCAGCAGGACTGGTATTTGTCCACGGTAACCTGACCAGGAAGACAAAATAATCCATAATCAGTAATCATTCAGTCTGAAAGAGGACATGGGACTTTTGATGTTTTCCGTTTTCCATGTCTCTGTGGTGCTAACCCTAACCCTAACGCATTTGGAAAGTTTTTTCATGTTTTCATTTACACCGACTCTCTATTTGAACATCCAGGCCCCCGTAGCAGCTGTTCTCTGCTTTTATAGCAGCACCGTCTGTCCAGGTGTTCCTCGTGTGTGTCAAGTGAGAAATTACTTTAAACAAATGGTTTCAGATGACAAAACATATCTGTGATCTACTTTAAAGGGACTAGGTTCAAGATTTTAATAAAAATAATGATGCATGCTCAGTTTTAAGTGATGAAGCATTTTAAATCAAAAAGAATGAGTCCACCCATGTATCATTCCATCATCCTGAACAGGCTGTGAGCTGTAAAATGTTCTGCAATCCGGGAACGAATTTCCCGCGCTGTCCTACGGATGTGACGTCAACTGACGCTGCTGCGCGTTCTGGAAGCTAAAAAAGTAATAATAAATGTATATCCAGTAGGTGGCAGTATTGCACCGTTGTGTTGTGTTGCTGGTCAATGGCGGACTTCCTTCGTCTGAATCAGTGGTTTTTCTCATCAAACTGGTGTTATCTTGTTAATGGAGCTGAAAACCTCTCTGATGGATTACAGGGTTCCACAGAGCTAAAGGTGCTGTTATAGGCGACCGCACAGCGATCTGTCCATGTTTATGGGTCTCGGGACGATAGGCCTCAAATCCCCGACTGTTTCCTGGACCTCAGTCCGCTTACAGTGCATCAAAGGCGGGTGTGCTGCGCACGCTCCTCCGGGTGCTCCGGAGCTCCACTCCGTGATGCAAACTTGAGAAATCTAGGGTGATAGAGGCGGCGGGACATGATTCTATCACCCTAGATTTCTCAAATTCACCTCTGAGAGTCAGAGAACACCGACTGATTAAAGCTTTCAGCGATACAGGCAGCTGGGAAGGACTGGAACATAGCGGCTAGCGAGATTAGCTCTGTTAGATCGGCTCCTGCGGTCTCTGTGTGTGTGTGTGTGAGAGTGTGTCGCGGGGCATTGTTTTACTATATTTCCTTTTGTATTAATGAAATGTATTTATGGAATCATGTCTCCGGCTGCCTTTGGTTGAACCCTTATGAGATAGTGAGAAGTTTGTGCGCGCTCCAGTTCAAGACTGCAGTTATTCGCAGCGCCAGGCTGCGAATAAGGTTCGTTTTTCAAAGCTGACTCTTGTCCCTTTAATATGAAGCAGTAGTTCTCTGTTATTTTCTGTCAGGCCCCCAATGAGCATAGATGCTCTTCCCATAGATAAACCCCCCCCCCCTACACTCCGATCCATAAACACAAATGAATCCACATCCGATTCACAGCATTTCCAGGTATTTTTCTGCTGACTAGCGTGACAAACATCTCGAGCTCGCGTCTCCACTCTAAAGAGTCCTCCTGCACCACCCCCCCTCCCCCAGGGGGCGCTTCCTATTTGAGAAATACTGATCAAATGAAAGCTGCTTGTAAAACCGTCAGACACGTGGCTCAATGAGAAGACGTTGATGCTGGATTAGACAAACATTTCCCAGACTCTTTATTAACATTCAGAAGAGTCTGTTCTCTTTAAAAATAAAGATAATTGATCCTTTTAAATGGATTTAGTTGTGTAATGACAGCTCCCACCTATCAGCAAAATAAATGACATAGTTTGTGTTTTTCCATTTGGCTGCATTAGTGTCATGTCATGCATTAGAGCCTAAACACACTTTAACTCCTAATCTTGACCCAAAGCCACCCACCTGTGCCTTCCATCCAGTGCAGTCTCGTCTGCTGGCTTTGTGGACCTGAGCTGCAGCTTTTGCTGATACACGTTTTCCAGCTCAGCCATGGTGTGCTGGTGGGCCTTCTTCAGCTCATCCAGCTTGCTGTAGTACTCCTCGTTGGAGAAGAAGATTTCAGTCAGGTTGAGGCGCCCTCCTCTGTAGCTGCTCCTCATGTGAGGGCCAGCCTTCTCCAGACAGTCCTCGTCACAGAGATCAGATTCTGAGTCCTCATACTCCAGCTGAAGAAGTCATACAGGGGTCAAGTTCCAATCAACAGTCTCGTTATAGAAGGGGAACCTATTCTAACAATAAATATTTGGACTGCTATTTAATGTTGTTGCTTTAGGCTACTTGTTAGCCTTCATTACCCTAAAGCACTGCAGCCATGCTCAGAGGCACTAAGGCTCCTACAGGACTAAGCTTATTATTCTGCAGCTGAAGTGACAACCACCATATGGTGGAGCACAAAAGGCATCTTAGCATGACAGATCTCAGCTGACGTGCTGAATCAGATGTCTGGTCCTTTTATTACATCTTATTACACTTAAACTGCTACAACATCCTGCATGGAAAGACAGCAGACTTGTTTTCCTGAGGATAAACAAGAGTTTAGGATTACCAACTGAATGTGACCTCTCGTATAATCTAGTGAAGACGGAAGTCCCAAAATAGTCTCTGGGTGACAAATTATACAGATCAGTCTCTTCTGTGACCTGAAACTGTCAACAGACTGCACAAGACCAAGCTTCAGACAGAAAATAGACTAAAGACAATTCATCAGTATCATATCAGTGCCATTTTTAAAGGCTGCAGTAAATATTTTAGATAACTGGGAACAGAACTAGACACCTGCCTGTCCTCTCAACACACAGAAACCTACACAACGTCTCCACCTGCTGAGGAAGCTGTCACTAAGGACATCCTGATTCTGGTCAGCCACCAGCTGTAACACTTCCACCTGGTACGGTCGAACAGAAATCAAGACTCTCCCCATACCATAGTAAATAAATACAGCAAAGATAATTAATTACACCCCCTCTCTCTGAACTGTACAGATCCCAGTTACTGCCATCAGGAAGATGGTACCAAGTACTACAGGCCTGGAAGAACATTTATAAGAAATCCTTCATCCCTTCTTTATGAATGAAGTCAGTTTGATTCACTATCTATCTATCTATCTATCTATCTATCTATCTATCTATCTATCTATCTATCTATCTATCTATCTATCTATTTATCTATCTATCTATCTATATATCTATCTATCTATCTATCTATCTATCATCTATCTATCTATCTATCTATCTATCTATCTATCTATCTATCTATCTATATATGTCTCTCTCTCTCTCTCTCTCTCTCTCTCTCTCTCTCTCTCTCTCTCTCTCTCTATATATATATATATATATATATATATATATATATATATATATATATATATATATATATAATTAAACAAACAAAACCCAAAAAATTCTACAGAAATAAACATTAAGTTCCACTAACATATACAAACTTAGACACGTGTGTAATTATTGTTAAAGTGATTTTTTAAAACCATTTTTTAGCTTTAATAAACAACATGAGTCTAAAGACGTCCAGTCCTTACAGTGATATCTGGTACATCAGTACCTCTTTCTCGTAGTCCCGGTTGTCCAGGTGTCCTCCTGTCTCCGAGCCCGGCGGGACTCCCCTCCTCTCGTATGACGCTAGCGGCGCCTTGGTGTGAGGGTCTACCGGCGTCTTCAAACACGAAGTAACCAGAACGTTGGTCCGGTGACTGTTCGCCATGTTCTCCTAAACTTTGCTGTAGTTTTTAAAAACTGGGTTACGTCGGAAAAACTGTTCCGACTGGTCAGCGGAGGGACCAGAATCCGTTTCCAGGCAACGGCAGCTGAACCTCTTAGCAACAGAAGCTTGGAGGCTTGGGAGGAAGTGACGCAAGAGACAGGAAGTGACCTAGAGACAGGAAGTCTCTAGGTCACGTCATGGAACGTCTCTCTACGTTTTGTTTGGGTTTGTCTAAGTAGGCTATATAAAAAAGCAAAGTTAAGTTGGATTAAACAATGTGTTATGAAAATATTAAATAAAAAATACTGTATAAATCCCAGAAGGTTTAGGTAACTCATTCAGATTTGTACAAAAAGTCATCATAGACTGTAACTGGACTGGAAGGACCTTCTAGTGGTCTGTGATGGACAGGAAGGACCTTCTAGTGGTCTGTGATGGACAGGAAGGATCTTCTAGTGGTCTGTGATGGACAGGAAGGATCTTCTAGTGGTCTGTGATGGACTGAAGGATCTTCTAGTGGTCTGTGATGGACAGGAAGGACCTTCTAGTGGTCTGTGATGGACAGGAAGGATCTTCTAGTGGTCTGTGATGGACAGGAAGGATCTTCTAGTGGTCTGTGATGGACAGGAAGGATAATCTAGTGGTCTGTGATGGACTGAAGGATCTTCTAGTGGTCTGTGATGGACTGAAGGATCTTCTAGTGGTCTGTGATGGACAGGAAGGACCTTCTAGTGGTCTGTGATGGGCAGGAAGGATCTCCTAGTGGTCTGTGATGGACAGGAAGGACCTTCTAGTGGTCTGTGATGGACAGGAAGGACCTTCTAGTGGTCTGTGATGGACAGGAAGGACCTTCTAGTGGTCTGTGATGGACTGAAGGATCTTCTAGTGGTCTGTGATGGACAGGAAGGACCTTCTAGTGGTCTGTGACAAATCAAACAGGGTTTGCCTGAGTGTGTGTGTGTGTGTGTGTGTGTGTGTGTGTGTGTGTGTGTGTGTGTGTGTGTGTGTGTGTGTGTGTGTGTGTGTGTGTGTGTGTGTGTGTGTGTGTGTGTGTGTGTGTGTGTGTGTGTGTCCTAAAACATGACTAAATCCAGCAGCTGAAGACAGAGAGACATCATGTTCTTAAAATTTGTTTTCAGGAAACTAGAAAACATTTAACTGATCAAATCCAGGGAATTTGATGCTTTTCTTTCATTAAGTCACACGTAGGAAACCATTTCTATTTCAAAGATTTAGTGATCCTTTTCTACAAAGTACTGACTTTGTCCAGCAGGGGGCAGAGTGTTCGTCTGGCAACTGGAGGGTTGTCGGTTCAAACCCAGCTTCAGCTAGGTCACTTTGTCATTGTGCCCTTTGAGCGAGACACTTCACTCCTCTTGTGGTGGGGATTAGAGGGTCGGGTTGTGACCATCAACACGTGAACACACTAACAACATGTGACTGTAATCAGAGCTCTTTGTGGTCTGACTTTTAAAAGGCGCTATACAAATGAGAGATTATGTGTTCCTGTTTCCTTCTTCCTGTTAAAAGTTGAGCTGTGGTATTTTGTACCACCTGTAGTGATATGTGGTGTAATAAAAATCTGAAAAACAGAAGCAGAACTTCACCTCGGCTAAAAGATGTAGCTGAAACAACCTGATCTAAAAACTGAACTAAGTGTATTTGTTTTGTAAAGGGACAGTGAATATTAGAGAACATACACATTTTCATATGTATGTAAATATGAAAGGTTATAGCAGAGCTAATTTCCATCTTCAGTCCTTTGGTAGGCTAACGATAGCCACACAAATACAAAAACACTGTTTTATTCCAAAAATAGCAGCAAAAGGCAAAGTAGCAGTAAGGTGGAAAGTTACAGTACATCTGATAAGTATCACGGTTTATGTTATGATCTTATTCCAAAATAGATTAAAATCATTTGTTTCCTAAAAATTCTCCACACAACATCCCATAATGACAATGTGAAAAAGGTTTTTGACATTTTTGCAAATTTATTAAAAACATAAAACCAGAGAAATCTCGTGTCCATCAGGATTCACAGCCTTGACCACGAAGCTCACCTGGAGCTCAGGTTCATCCTGATCATCCTTCATTGGATCCATCCAGCTGATTGGACCTGATGTGGACAGCCTGTCTATATCAGGTCCCACAGTGTTTTGAATTGATAAAGATCCATGTCAGGTTTAAAATTATTTATCACGTATGAAACCAAATGTTTATCTTTTAAGTTCTTCTTTCCCAGAGTTTGAGAGTATATCATGTCTCCGAGTATATCATGTTTAATTTGCAGGACTCCTCTTCCTGACCCCTTTAGACAAGCACAATGTTTCTTTCTCAAGGTTCAGGAGGAAAGGAGTGAGACATCTGGAGTCTTATCTGTTCTGTGATTTATCTGTATGTTTTTACTTGTGTGTTTTTCAATAAAAGAGAGGTCTGGGAGAGGTTGAGTCAGAAGGGTCGGGAGATCGGTACTGTGGCGGTTCTGATCCAAACCTTCTCTCCGGATCTGTTTGTGTATGAAAACCTGTTGTCTTCCTTGACCAAGTTTGGGTAATGCTATGTTGGTAAAAAGTTTAAACCTGACATAATTGGTGTTTTCCGCCCGGTTCCTAAATCTGCCAAAGGGAGGAGGTGATTTTCAACGCCCCGCGAAATCCGTGGCCACGGTTTCTTCAGAAGTCCCGGGAGGATATCCCTGCGCTGGGCCGGGGTCATAGGTTGATTTTCCCCTCCTACCGGCGGCGGAGGACAGGATCCGAACCCCTCACCCGAGCTCCGTCAAGGAAAACGAGTAAGTTTGCTTTCTTGTTGATC
This sequence comes from Callopanchax toddi, assembly GCA_006937965.1. Classification (NCBI taxonomy): domain Eukaryota; kingdom Metazoa; phylum Chordata; class Actinopteri; order Cyprinodontiformes; family Nothobranchiidae; genus Callopanchax; species Callopanchax toddi. The sequence goes on along the minus strand of SSNR01000689.1, from coordinate 160 downwards.
TAGTGGGGTTGTTGTTGACATAACTGATCAGTGTTACCCGCCGGAGGGTGAGAATATCCGCTACCCGCCGGAGGGTGAGAATATCCGTGTTAAAAAGAATCAGATTTTACCATACAGACGTTTTTGTGTGTGTGTGTGTGTGTGTGTGTGTGTGTGTGTG
>SSNR01000688.1:94534-108321 GCA_006937965.1 Callopanchax toddi | reverse complement strand
CCTCTAAAACCTTCAGACTGTAGACCTGTAGGAACCTGTAAAACCTTCAGACTGTAGACCTGTAGGAACCTGTAAAACCTTCAGACTGTAGACCTGTAAAACCTTCAGACTGTAGACCTGTAAAACCTTCAGACTGTAGACCTGTAGAAACCTCTAAAACCTTCAGACTGTAGACCTGTAGAGACCTCTAAAACCTTCAGACTGTAGACCTGTAGAGACCTCTAAAACCTTCAGACTGTAGACCTGTAGAGACCTCTAAAACCTTCAGACTGTAGACCTGTAGGAACCTGTAAAACCTTCAGACTGTAGACCTGTAGGAACCTGTAAAACCTTCAGACTGTAGACCTGTAGAGACATCTAAAACCTTCAGACTGTAGACCTGTAGAGACCTCTAAAACCTTCAGACTGTAGACCTGTAGAGAACTCTAAAACCTTCAGACTGTAGACCTGTAGAGACCTCTAAAACCTTCAGACTGTAGACCTGTAGAGTCCTCTAAAACCTTCAGACTGTAGACCTGTAGGAACCTGTAAAACCTTCAGACTGTAGACCTGTAGGAACCTGTAAAACCTTCAGACTGTAGACCTGTAGGAACCTGTAAAACCTTCAGACTGTAGACCTGTAAAACCTTCAGACTGTAGACCTCTAAATCCTTCAGACTGTAGACCTGTAGAGACCTCTAAAACCTTCAGACTGTAGACCTGTAGAGACCTCTAAAACCTTCAGACTGTAGACCTGTAGAGACCTCTAAAACCTTCAGACTGTAGACCTGTAGAGACCTCTAAAACCTTCAGACTGTAGACCTGTAGAGACCTCTAAAACCTTCAGACTGTAGACCTGTAGAGTCCTCTAAAACCTTCAGACTGTAGACCTGTAGGAACCTGTAAAACCTTCAGACTGTAGACCTGTAGAAACCTCTAAAACCTTCAGACTGTAGACCTGTAGGAACCTGTAAAACCTTCAGACTGTAGACCTGTAAAACCTTCAGACTGTAGACCTGTAAAACCTTCAGACTGTAGACCTGTAGAAACCTCTAAAACCTTCAGACTGTAGACCTGTAGAGACCTCTAAAACCTTCAGACTGTAGACCTGTAGAAACCTCTAAAACCTTCAGACTGTAGACCTGTAGAGACCTCTAAAACCTTCAGACTGTAGACCTGTAGAGACCTCTAAAACCTTCAGACTGTAGACCTGTAGAGACCTCTAAAACCTTCAGACTGTAGACCTGTAGAAACCTGTAAAACCTTCAGACTGTAGACCTGTAGAAGGGTTTTGGGACTCGCTGAAGTCCTAACTTGGTGAAACAATGCCGTGGACTGGCCTCAGGCCTGTTGTTTCCACGGTTCCGGTGTGAGTGGTTGCCATGGTGACACCTGTTGTTGTGACTGATGCAGGCAGCCTGCAGAGCTCTGGAACAGGCCAGACAGAACCACATCCAGAAGCTGGTTCTCTACACAGACAGCAAGTTCACCATCAACGGTGAGTCCGGTCCTGATGATGGACCCAAAACCTTTTGGAGGTCTGGGTTTGCTAGCTGGACCTACAGTAAACCATCGGGGGGGGTCTGGGTTTGGTCCTGTAGGTGTGACCACGTGGGTGAAGAGCTGGAAGCTGAACGGCTGGAGGCTGAAGTCTGGAGGTCACGTGACCAACAAGGAGGACTTTGTGAAGCTGGACCAGCTGAACTCGGAGCTGGAGGTGGTCTGGGTGAGTATCAGAGTTCTGATCCGTTCAGAGATGTTTTCTTCTTGTTAAACATCAAACCTGAAGTCTGAACTCTAAACGAGCAGCTGAGCTCTGCTGGTGGAGCACGGCCCTCCACCAGGGGGCGCTGGAGCTCCGTCTCCGTGGAAACGCCACAGGCCAGGTGTTCTGATGTGGACTGTCCTCCTCCTCCTCAGATGCACATTCCAGGTCACTCAGGCTACAGAGGCAACGAGGAGGCGGACCGGCTGTCCAGGGAAGGAGCAGTCAAGTCTCTTCAGCCTGAAGACCAGTCTCCTTAACGTCTGGAGGACTTTCTGTCCATTTTAACGTCTTGTCTGCTTTCATTTCTAAGTCTGGTTCTGTTGAGCTGCTCCTGTCTTAATAAAGGTTGGTTGTTAAATTCTGAAGACTCGTTGGTGGTTTGATGAACGGAGGAGACTGGGGAGCTGAAGCTGGACCAGTTAGGTCTCCTGTAGTGTCCCCTGTCATCCTACTGGTCTACAGACTCGTACCTCTGTTCTGGATCTGGACTCATCGTTTTAGTCAGGACTGGTTCAGGACATTTGTCCAACTTTCTGATAAACTTCTCTCTTAATGCTTTTCCTCAGTCAGTCCCACCGGAGCATGTTGAACCTGAATCAACACCTGCTGTCCACCAGGTTAGGGTGTCCACCATGTCTGTCTCTGGTCTGGGACCCAGACCAGAGACAGACTGGTCCAGACCAGACCAGACTGGAACCAGAGAGGACCCAGACCAGACCAGACTGGACCAGACCAGACTGGAACCAGAGAGGACCCAGACCAGACCAGACTGGACCAGACCAGACTGGACCCAGTCCAGACTTGACCAGACTGGACCCAGGCCAGACTGGACCCAGACCAGACTGGACCCAGACCAGACTGGATCCAGACCAGATTGGACCCAGACCAGAGTGGACCAGACCAGACTGGACCAGACCAGACTGGACCAGACCAGAGTGGACCCAGACCAGACCAGACTGGATCCAGACCAGACTGGACCCAGACCAGACTGGACCCAGACCAGATGATCCAGACCAGACTGGACCCAGACCAGACTGGACCAGACCAGACTGGACCAGACCAGACTGGACCAGACCAGACTGGATCAGACCAGACTGGATCCAGACCAGAGTGGACCCAGACTGGATCAGACCAGACTGGACCAGACCAGACTGGACCAGACCAGACTGGACCAGACCAGAGTGGACCAGACCAGACTGGATCAGACCAGAGTGGACCCAGACCGGACCAGACCAGACTGGACCAGACCAGACTGGATCAGACCAGACTGGACCCAGTCCAGACTGGATCCAGACCAGAGTGGACCCAGATCAGACCAGACTGGACCAGACCAGACTGGATCAGACCAGAGTGGACCCAGACCAGACAGGACCCAAACCAGACTGGACCCAGACCAGACTGGACCCAGACCAGACTGGACCCAGACCAGAATGGACCCAGTCCAGACTGGACCCAGACTGGATCAGACCAGACTGGACCCAGTCCAGACTGGACCAGACTTGACCCAGACCAGAATGGACCCAGACTGGATCAGACCAGACTGGATCAGATCAGACTGGATCCAGATCAGAGTGGACCCAGATCCGAATGTACCCAGATCAGACCGGACCAGACTGGATCAGACCAGACTGGACCAGACCAGAGTGGACCCAGACCAGACCAGACTGGACCAGACCAGACTGGATCCAGACTGGATCAGACCAGACCAGACTGGATCAGACAAGACTGGATCAGACCAGACTGGACCAGACCAGACTGGATCCAGACCAGAGTGGACCCAGACTGGATCAGACCAGACTGGACCCAGTCCAGACTGGACCCAGACCAGAGTAGACCCAGACTGGGTCAGGCCAGACTGGACCAGACCAGACTGGATCAGACCAGACTGGACCAGACCAGACTGGATCCAGACCAGAGTGGACCCAGACTGGATCAGACCAGACTGGACCCAGTCCAGACTAGACCAGACTGGACCCAGACCAGAGTGGACCCAGACTGGATCAGGCCAGACTGGACCCAGTCCACACTGGACCCAGACCAGACTGGACCCAGACCAGACTGGATCCAGACCAGATTGGACCCAGACCAGAGTGGACCAGACGAGACTGGACCAGACCAGAGTGGACCCAGACCAGACCAGACTGGATCCAGACCAGACTGGACCCAGACCAGACTGGACCCAGACCAGACTGGATCAGACCAGACTGGACCCAGACCAAAGTGAACCAGACCAAAGTGGACCAGACCAGACTGGACCAGACCAGACTGGATCAGACTGGACCAGACCAGACTGGACCAGACCAGACTGGATCAGACCAGACTGGATCAGACCAGACTGGACCCAGACCAGACCAGACTGGACCAGACCAGACTGGACAGACCAGAGTGGACCCAGACCGACCGACCAGACCAGACTGGATCAGACCAGAGTGGACCCAGACCAACCAGACTGGACCCAGACCAGACTGGACCCAGACCAGACTGGACCCAGACCAGACTGGACCCAGTCCAGACTGGACCCAGACTGGATCAGACCAGACTGGACCCAGTCCAGACTGGACCCAGACCAGAGTAGACCCAGACTGGGTCAGGCCAGACTGGACCAGACCAGACTGGATCAGACCAGACTGGACCAGACCAGAGTGGATCAGACCAGACTGGACCAGACCAGAGTGGACCCAGACCGGACCAGACCAGACTGGACCAGACCAGACTGGACCAGACCAGACTGGATCAGACCAGACTGGACCAGACCAGAGTGGACCAGACCAGACTGGACCAGAACAGACTGGACCAGACCAGAGTGGACCAGACCAGACCAGAGTGGACCAGACCAGACGGGACCAGACCAGACTGGACCCAGACCAGACTAGACCCAGACCAGAATGGACCCAGTCCAGACTGGACCAAGTCCAGACTAGATCAGACCAGTTCAGACTGGACCCAGACCAGACTGGACCCAGACCAGACTGGACCCAGTCCAGACTGGACCCAGACTGGATCAGACCAGACTGGACCCAGACCAGACTGGATCCAGACCAGACTGGACCCAGACCAGACTGGACCAGACCAAAGTGGACCAGACCAGACTGGACCAGACCAGAGTGGACCCAGACCAGACTGGACCAGTCCAGACTGGACCAGACCAGACTGGACCAGACCAGACTGGACCCAGACTGGACCAGACCAGACTGGACCAGACCAGAGTGGACCCAGACCGGACCAGACCAGACTGGACCAGACCAGACTGGATCAGACCAGAGTGGACCCAGACCAGACTGGATCCAGACCAGAGTGGACCCAGATCAGACCAGGCCAGACCAGACTGGACCCAGACCAGAATGGACCCAGCCCAGACTGGACCCAGACTGGATCAGACCAGACTGGACCAGACCAGACTCGACCCAGACCAGACCAGACTAGACCAGACCAGACTGGACCAGACCAGAGAGGACCCAGACCAGACTGGACCAGACCAAAGTGGACCAGACCAGACTGGACCAGACCAGAGTGGACCCAGACCAGACTGGACCAGACCAGAGCCGACCCAGACCGGACCAGACCAGACTGGACCAGACCAGACTGGATCAACCAGACTGGACCCAGACCAGACTGGACCCAGACCAGAATGGACCCAGTCCAGACTGGACCCAGACCAAACTAGACCAAGTCCAGACTGGACCAAGTCCAGACTAGATCAGACCAGTTCAGACTGGACCCAGACCAGACTGGACCCAGTCCAGACTGGACCCAGACTGGATCAGACCAGACTGGATCCAGACCAGACTGGACCAGACCAGACTGGATCCAGACCAGAGTAGACCAGACTGGATCAGACCAGACTGGACTAGACCAGAGTGGACCAGACCAGACAGGACCAGACCAGACCGGAACAGACCAGAGTGGACCCAGACCGGACCAGACCAGACTGGACCAGACCAGACTGGATCAGACCAGACTGGACCCAGTCCAGCCTGGATCCAGACCAGAGTGGACCCAGATCAGACTGGACCAGTCCAGACTGGATCAGACCAGACTGGATCAGACCAGACTGGACCCAGACCAGACCAAAGTAGACCAGACCAGACTGGATCCAGACCAGACTGGACCCAGACCAGACTGGACCCAGACCAGACTGGATCCAGACCAGACTGGACCCAGACCAGACTGGATCCAGACCAGAGTGGACCCAGACTGGATCAGACCAGACTGGACCCAGACCAGAGTGGACCCAGACTGGGTCAGGCCAGACTGGACCAGACCCGACTGGATCAGACCAGACAGGACCAGACCAGACTGGACCCAGTACAGAATGGACCCAGACTGGATCAGACCAGACTGGATCAGATCAGACTGCACCAGACCAGACTGGACCAGACCAGAGTGGAACCAGACCGGACCAGACCAGACTGGACCAGACCAGACTGGATCAGACCAGAGTGGACCCAGACCAGACAGGACCCAAACCAGACTGGACCCAGACCAGACTGGACCCAGACCAGAATGGACCCAGTCCAGACTGGACCCAAACCAAACTAGACCAAGTCCAGACTGGACCAAGTCCAGACTAGATCAGACCAGTTCAGACTGGACCCAGACCAGACTGGACCCAGTCCAGACTGGACCCAGACTGGATCAGACCAGACTGGACCAGACCAGACTGGATCCAGACCAGACTGGATCCAGACCAGACTGGATCCAGACCAGACTGGATCAGACCAGACTGGATCCAGACCAGAGTGGACCCAGACTGGATCAGACCAGACTGGACCCAGACTGGGTCAGGCCAGACTGGACCAGACCAGACTGGATCAGACCAGACTGGACCAGACCAGAGTGGACCAGACCAGACCGGACCAGACTGGATCAGACCAGACTTGACCAGACCAGAGTGGACCAGACCAGACTGGACCAGACCAGAATGGATCAGACCAGAGTGGACCAGACCAGACTGGACCAGACCAGACTGGATCAGACCAGACTGGACCAGACCAGAGTGGACCAGACCAGACTGGACCAGACCAGAGTGGACCAGACCAGAGTGGACCAGACCAGACTGGACCAGACCAGACTGGATCAGACCAGACTGGATCAGACCAGAGTGGACCAGACCAGACTGGACCAAACCAGAGTGGACCCAGACCAGACTGGACCAGACCAGACTGGATCAGACCAGACTGGACCAGACCAGACTGGATCAGACCAGACTGGATCCAGACCAGACTGGACCCTGACCAGACTGGATCCAGACCAGACTGGACCCAGACCAGACTGGACCAGACCAGAGTGGCCCCAGACCAGACCAGAGTGGACCCAGACCAGACCAGAGTGGACCCAGACCAGACCAGACTGGACCAGACCAGACTGGATCAGACCAGACTGGATCAGACCAGACTGGACCCAGACCAGACCAGACTGGACCAGACCAGACTGGACCAGACCAGAGTGGACCCAGACCGGACCAGACCAGACCAGACTGGACCAGACCAGACTGGATCAGACCAGAGTGGACCCAGAATGGACCAGACCAGACTGGACCAGACAAGACTGGATCAGACCAGACTGGACCCAGTCTAGACTGGATCCAGACCAGAGTGGACCCAGATCAGACCAGGCCAGACCAGACTGGACCAGACCAGACTGGACCAGACCAGACTGGATCAGACCAGAATGGACCCAGTCCAGACTGGATCCAGACCAGAGTGGACCCAGATCAGACCAGACCAGACCAGACCAGACAGGACCCAGACCAGACCAGACCAGACTGGATCCAGACCAGAGTGGACCCAGACCAGACAGGACCCAGACCAGACTGGACCCAGACCAGACTGGACCCAGACCAGAATGGACCCAGTCCAGACTGGACCCAGACCAAACTAGACCAAGTCCAGACTGGACCAAGTCCAGACTAGATCAGACCAGTTCAGACTGGACCCAGACCAGACTGGACCCAGACCAGACTCGACCCAGACCAGACTGGACCAGACCAGAGTGGACCAGACCAGACTGGACCAGACCAGAGCGGACCCAGACCAGACCAGACCAGACCAGACCGGACCCAGACCAGACTGGATCCAGACCAGACTGGTCCCAGACCAGACTGGACCAGACCAAAGTGGACCAGACCAGACTGGACCAGACCAGAGTGGACCCAGACCAGACTGGATCAGACCAGACTGGATCAGACCAGACTGGACCCAGACCAGACTGGACCCAGACCAGACTGGACCAGACCAAAGTGGACCAGACCAGACTGGACCAGACCAGACTGGATCAGACCAGACTGGACCCAGTCCAGCCTGGATCCAGACCAGAGTGGACCCAGATCAGACCAGGCCAGACCAGACTGGACCAGACCAGACTGGACCAGACCAGACTGGACCAGACCAGAGTGGACCCAGACCAGACTGGATCAGACCAGACTGGATCAGACCAGACTGGACCAGACCAGACTGGATCCAGACCAGAGTGGACCCAGACTGGATCAGACCAGACTGGACCAGACCAGAGTGGACCCAGACCAGACCAGACAGGACCCAAACCAGACTGGACCCAGACCAGACTGGACCCAGACCAGACTGGACCCAGACCAGAATGGACCCAGTCCAGACTGGATCCAGACCAGAGTGGACCCAGATCAGACCAGACCAGACCAGACTGGACCAGACCAGACTGGACCAGACCAGAGTGGACCAGACCAGACTGGACCAGACCAGACTGGACCAGACCAGACTGGATCAGACCAGACTGGATCAGACCAGAGTGGACCAGACCAGACTGGACCAAACCAGAGTGGACCCAGACCAGACTGGACCAGACCAGAGTGGACCCAGACCAGACCAGACTGGACCAGACCAGACTGGATCAGACCAGACTGGATCAGACCAGACTGGACCAGACCAGACTGGACCAGACCAGAGCGGACCCAGACCAGACCAGACTGGACCAGACCAGACTGGACCAGACCAGACTGGACCCAGACCAGACTGGACCCAGACCAGATGATCCAGACCAGACTGGACCCAGACCAGACTGGACCAGACCAAAGTGGACCAGACCAGACTGGACCAGACCAGAGTGGACCCAGACCAGACTGGATCAGACCAGACTGGATCAGACCAGACTGGACCCAGTCCAGACTGGATCCAGACCAGAGTGGACCCAGATCAGACCAGACTGGATCAGACCAGACTGGACCAGACCAGACTGGACCAGACCAGACTGGACCCAGACCAGACTGGACCCAGACCAGACTGGACCAGACCAAAGTGGACCAGACCAGACTGGACCAGACCAGAGTGGACCCAGACCAGACTGGACCAGTCCAGACTGGATCAGACCAGACTGGATCAGACCAGACTGGACCCAGACCAGACCAAAGTAGACCAGACCAGACTGGACCAGACCAGAGTGGACCCAGACCAGACCAGAGTGGACCCAGACCAGACTGGACCAGACCAGACTGGACCAGACCAGACTGGACCAGACCAGACTGGACCCAGACTGGACCAGACCAGACTGGACCAGACCAGAGTGGACCCAGACCGGACCAGACCAGACTGGACCAGACCAGACTGGATCAGACCAGAGTGGACCCAGACCAGACTGGATCCAGACCAGAGTGGACCCAGATCAGACCAGGCCAGACCAGAGTGGACCCAGTCCAGACTGGATCCAGACCAGAGTGGACCCAGACCAGACCAGACCAGACTGGACCAGACCAGACTGGATCAGACCAGACTGGATCAGACCAGACTGGACCAGACCAGACTGGACCAGACCAGAGTGGACCCAGACCAGACTGGACCCAGACTGGATCAGACCAGACTGGACCAGACCAGACTGGATCCAGACCAGACTGGATCAGACCAGACTGGATCAGACCAGACTGGACCAAACCAGACTGGACCCAGACCAGACTGGACCAAGACCAGACTGGACCAGACCAGACTGGATCAGTCCAGAGTGGACCCAGACCAGACCAGACTGGACCAGACCAGACTGGACCAGACCAGAGCGGACCCAGACCAGACCAGACTGGACCAGACCAGAACGGACCCAGACCAGACTGGACCAGACCAGAGTGGACCAGACCAGACAGGACCAGACCAGACTGGACCAGACCAGACTCGATCAGTCCAGAGTGGACCCAGACCAGACCAGACTGGACCAGACCAGACTGGATCAGACCAGACTGGACCCAGTCCAGACTGGAGACCAGACCAGACTGGATCAGACTGGACCAGACCAGACTGGACCAGACCAGACTGGATCAGACCAGACTGGATCAGACCAGACTGGACCCAGACCAGACTGGACCCAGACCAGACTGGACCCAGACCAGACTGGATCCAGACCAGACTGGACCCAGACCAGACTGGACCAGACCAAAGTGGACCAGACCAGACTGGACCAGACCAGACTGGACCAGACCAGACTGGACCAGTCCAGACTGGATCCAGACCAGAGTGGACCAGACCAGACAGACCAGACTGGACCAGACCAGACTGGACCAGACCAGACTGGATCAGACCAGACTGGACCAGACCAGACTGGATCCAGACCAGACCCAGACCAGACCAGACAGGACCCAAACCAGACTGGACCCAGACCAGACTGGACCCAGACCAGACTGGACCAGACCAGAATGGACCCAGTCCAGACTGGATCCAGACCAGAGTGGACCCAGATCAGACCAGACTGGACCAGACCAGACTGGATCAGACCAGAGTGGACCCAGACCAGACTGGATCCAGACCAGAGTGGACCCAGATCAGACCAGGCCAGACCAGACTGGACCAGACCACACTGGACCCAGACCAGATGATCCAGACCAGACTGGACCCAGACCAGACTGGACCCAGACCAGATTGGACCCAGACCAGACTGGACCCAGACCAGAGTCGACCCAGACTGGGTCAGGCCAGACTGGACCAGACCAGACTGGATCAGACAAGACTGGACCAGACCAGACTGGACCCAGACCAGACTGGACCAGACCAGACTGGAACAGACCAGACTGGACCCAGACCAGACTGGACCCAGACCAGACTGGACCAGACCAAAATGGACCAGACCAGACTGGACCAGACCAGACTGGACCAGACCAGACTGGATCAGACCAGACTGGATCAGACCAGACTGGACCCAGACCAGACTGGACCCAGACCAGACTGGACCAGACCAGACTGGATCAGACCAGACTGGACCAGACCAGACTGGACCCAGACCAGACTGGATCCAGACCAGAGAGTGGATCAGACCAGAGTGGACCAGACCAGACTGGAACCAGACCAGACTGGACCCAGTCCAGACTGGACCCAGACTGGATCAGACCAGAGTGGACCAGTCCAGACTGGACCAGCCCAGAGTGGACCCAGACCAGACTGGACCAGACCAGACTGGATCAGACCAGACTGGACCCAGACCAGACCAGACTGGACCAGACCAGACTGGACCAGACCAGAGTGGACCCAGTCCAGACTGGACCAGACCAGACTGGATCAGACCAGACTGGACCAGACCAGACTGGATCAGACCAGACTGGATCCAGTCTAGACTGGATCCAGACCAGAGTGGACCCAGATCAGACCAGACCAGACCAGACCAGAGAGGACCCAGACCAGACTGGACCAGACCAAAGTGGACCAGACCAGACTGGACCAGACCAGAGTGGATCCAGACCAGACTGGACCCAGACCAGACCAGACCAGAGTGGACCCAGACCAGACCAGAGCAGGACCCAGTCCGGACCAGACCAGACTGGACCAGACCAGACTGGACCAGACCAGACTGGATCAGACCAGACTGGATCAGACCAGACTGGACCCAGACCATACCAGACTGGACCAGACCAGACTGGACCAGACCAGAGTGGACCCAGACCGGACCAGACCAGACTGGACCAGACCAGACTGGACCAGACCAGACTGGATCAGACCAGAGTGGACCCACTGGACCAGACCAGACTGGACCCAGACCAGACTGGACCCAGACCAGACTGGACCAGACCAAAGTGGACCAGACCAGACTGGACCAGACCAGAGTGGATCCAGACCAGACTGGACCCAGACCAGACTGGACCAGACCAGACTGGATCAGTCCAGAGTGGACCCAGACCAGACCAGACTGGATCAGACCAGACTGGATCAGTCCAGAGTGGACCCAGACCAGATGACCCAGACCAGACTGGATCCAGACCAGACTGGTCCCAGACCAGACTGGACCAGACCAAAGTGGACCAGACCAGACTGGATCAGACCAGACTGGACCCAGCCCAGACCAGACTGGACAAGACCAGACTGGACCAGACCAGAGTGGACCCAGACCAGACTGGACCCAGACCAGACTGGATCCAGACCAGACTGGACCCAGACCAGACTGGACCAGACCAGACTGGACCAGACCAAAGTGGACCAGACCAGACTGGACCAGACCAGAGTGGATCCAGACCAGACCAGAGTGGACCCAGACCAGACCAGACCAGACTGGACCAGACCAGACTGGATCAGACCAGACTGGACCCAGACCAGACTGGACCCAGACCAGACTGGATCCAGACCAGACTGGTCCCAGACCAGACTGGACCCAGACCAGACTGGACCAGACCAGAGTGGGCCCAGACAGACCAGACCAGACTGGACCAGACCAGACTGGACCAGACCAGACTGGATCAGACCAGACTGGATCAGACCAGACTGGACCAGACCAGACTGGACCCAGACCAGACTGGACCCAGACCAGATGATCCAGACCAGACTGGACCCAGACCAGACTGGACCCAGACCAGACTGGACCAGACCAAAGTGGACCAGACCAGACTGGACCAGACCAGACTGGACCAGACCAGAGTGGACCAGACCAGACTGGACCAGACCAGACTGGACCCAGACCAGACTGGACCCAGACCAGATGATCCAGACCAGACTGGACCCAGACCAGACTGGACCCAGACCAGACTGGACCAGACCAAAGTGGACCAGACCAGACTGGACCAGACCAGACTGGACCAGACCAGATGATCCAGACCAGACTGGACCCAGACCAGACTGGACCCAGACCAGATTGGACCCAGACCAGACTGGACCAGACCAGAGTGGACCAGACCAGACTGGACCAGACCAGACTGGACCCAGACCAGACTGGACCCAGACCAGACTGGACCCAGACCAGATGATCCAGACCAGACTGGATCCAGACCAGAGTGGACCCAGGCTGGATCAGACCAGACTGGACCCAGTCCAGACTTGACCAGACTGGATCCAGACCAGACTGGACCCAGACCAGACTGGACCCAGACCAGACTGGCCCAGACCAAAGTGGACCAGACCAGACTGGACCAGACCAGACTGGATCAGACCAGAGTGGACCCAGACCGGACCAGACCAGACTGGACCAGACCAGACTGGACCAGACCAGACTGGACCAGACCAGACTGGACCCAGACCAGACTGGACCAGACCAGATGATCCAGACCAGAGTGGACCCAGACCAGACCAGACTGGACCAGACCAGACTGGATCAGTCCAGAGTGGACCCAGACCAGACTGGATCCAGACCAGAGTGGACCCAGACTGGATCAGACCAGACTGGACCCAGTCCAGACTAGACCAGACTGGACCCAGACCAGAGTGGACCCAGACTGGGTCAGGCCAGACTGGACCAGACCAGACTGGATCAGACCAGACAGGACCAGACCAGACTGGATCCAGACCAGAGTGGACCCAGATCAGACCAGGCCAGACCAGACTGGACCAGACCAGCCTGGACCAGACCAGAGTGGACCAGACCAGACTGGACCAGACCAGAGTGGACCCAGACCAGACCAGACTGGATCCAGACCAGACTGGACCCAGACCAGACTGGACCCAGACCAGACTGGATCAGACCAGACTGGACCCAGACCAAAGTGAACCAGACCAAATTGGACCAGACCAGACTGGACCAGACCAGACTGGATCAGACTGGACCAGACCAGACTGGACCAGACCAGACTGGATCAGACCAGACTGGATCAGACCAGACTGGACCCAGACCAGAC
>SSNR01000688.1:59368-64503 GCA_006937965.1 Callopanchax toddi | reverse complement strand
CCTGATGTAGTGTCCGTCCTCCCTGATGAACCTGATGTAGTGTCCGTCCTCCCTGATGAACCTGATGTAATGTCCGTCCTCCCTGATGAACCTGATGTAGTGTCTGTCCTCCCTGATGAACCTGATGTAGTGTCCGTCCTCCCTGGTGAACCTGATGTAGTGTCCGTCCTCCCTGGTGAACCTGATGTAGTGTCTGTCCTCCCTGGTGAACCTGATGTAGTGTCCGTCCTCCCTGGTGAACCTGATGTTGTAGAAAACTATTTCTAAAAGGCTGGCGATTAAAAAATAAAGAGATCTCAGAATATGAACCTTGAAGCATGACCTGCTGGTTCTGGTGGACCTGGTAGACCTGGTGGTTCTGGTGGACCTGGTAGACCTGGTGGTTCTGGTGGACCTGGTAGATCTGCTGGTTCTGGTGGACCTGGTAGACCTGGTGGTACTGATAGACCTGATAGACCTGGTGAGCCTAGGGGTATTCCAGCAGGTTCTGTGGTCTTAATGAAACCTGGTCAGATCTTGTTCTTTGTGTTTCTTTCAGATGGAGGTGAATGTGGCAGAAAGACGCCATAGAACCAGATCTAAAGGAGTCCGAGGTACGTCTGCTTCCTGTGACCCGGTTTACCCAGAACCATCTACAACACAGAGCCTAACTGGGCCAAGTTCTGCTTCTAAACCCTTGATGGGTCCTGTCCAGGACCGTGATGGGTCTGGTCCAGAACCCTGATGGGTCCTGTCCAGGACTGTGATGGGTCTGGTTCAGAACCCTGATGGGTCCTGTCCAGGACCGTGATGGGTCTGGTCCAGAACCCTGATGGGTCTGGTCCAGGACTGTGATGGGTCTGGTCCAGAACCCTGATGGGTCCTGTCCAGAACCCTGATGGGTCCTGTCCAGGACCGTGATGGGTCTGGTCCAGAACCCTGATGGGTCCGGTTCAGAACCTTGATGGGTCCTGTCCAGGACCGTGATGGGTCTGGTCCAGAACCCTGATGGGTCCGGTCCAGAACCCTGATGGGTCCGGTTCAGAACCCTGATGGGTCCGGTCCAGAACCCTGATGGGTCCGGTCCAGGACCGTGATGGGTCCTGTCCAGAACCCTGATGGGTCTGGTCCAGAACCCTGATGGGTCTGGTTCAGAACCCTGATGGGTCCGGTCCAGAACCCTGATGGGTCCTGTCCAGGACCGTGATGGGTCTGGTCCAGAACCCTGATGGGTCTGGTCCAGAACCCTGATGGGTCTGGTTCAGAACCCTGATGGGTCTGGTTCAGAACCCTGATGGGTCCGGTCCAGAACCCTGATGGGTCCTGTCCAGGACCGTGATGGGTCTGGTCCAGAACCCTGATGGGTCCGGTCCAGAACCCTGATGGGTCCGGTTCAGAACCCTGATGACAGGATAGGGGTTTAAATGCACTAAAAAGTCCACTAGTGATCAGATCTGGTCTGAAACTCAAAACTCAGATTGTTTTGGGAGTCAGTGAACTCACCATCTCTAAGCTAACAGGTCTTCCTCAGAAACATGAGAACAGGTTCTAGTCATTGTGGTTCAGTAGTCCATACAGGTAAAGGTCAGGAGCTGGTCCCAGACCAGTGGTAGTGTTGATCCAGGGGGAGGAGCCTCAGGTTCAGGTCAGACCCGACTCAGAATCCTGAAGGTGTTTGTTTTTGTTTAAGCTGCTGTGGAGGCTGTAACTCAAGAGCTGTTCAGGTAGGAGAACCTCCTCATCAGTTCCATGGATGGCTGAACGCTGCATCAGGGTCAGGCGTTTCTCTGATGATGCGTTTCCTCCTCAGCTGTCCGACCCCTGGATGTGATGGCAGTGGCCATGTTAGTGGGAAGTACGCCAGACACCGCAGGTAAGAGCTTCATCATCGCCATCATCATCATCATATGTGAAGCTGTTTGGTCACATGACCTGGAGGTTTCTGAACCCCTGATTAAAAACTGATCTGGGATCAGTATTTCCCCATCTTCTTTTTGTGGGGGGAGCGGGATCTCCTCCTCCTCCTCCGTCTGGAGGATGTCACCATAGCGACTTCACCGGGCGGCTGCTGCAGTGAGGATCAGGAAGGCTGCAGCTTGTCTCCATGGCAACCACCACTATAGAAAGTGAACATTGTGTCGCCCACATCCCCCTCCCCCACCATCTCCTGTATACCCCTACCTTTGGCTCTGAGCAGTTGCCATAGCAACAAGTGTCAGCTTTTGGATTTGTGCTTCATCTCTCTCCTCCTTTCTTTCACACACACACACACACACACACGCACGCACGCACGCACGCACACACACACACACACACACGCACGCACGCACGCACGCACACACACCCTCTCTCTCACACACACACACATCAATCAATCTCTGTAGATGCTGAGTCAGCGTCCTGGTACGAGGACATTTACGTTTCAGTCCAACCTTTCCCAGATCAGACATACAGCACATAGACACCTAAACGGGCAGGTCGACTGTTACAGTGCTCCCGTATGCAGGTCAAAGGGTAACAAGGGGGGGGGAGAAAAACAGGCCCCCCTGCTCTGTTCCAACAGGGGACAGAGATGGGAAGCAAGACAAAACACCTCAAGATAAAAACACAACAATCAGACAGGAGGTGGGTGGGGGAGGGGTCTGGAGCTCCATGTCAACCAGAGGAAGGTTGTAGCCTTCCAGCTGTACGGGGGGGGAGTGTGTGTGTGTGTGTGTGTGTGTGTGTGTGTGTTGATAAGTGAGCCGTGACCTTCCTCCCAGTACATCTGCGGGGTGTCTTGCCATCAGCATCATCACCAGGAGATGATGGAGGACTACAGGACTACAGCAGTCTGACAGTAGATCAGGACCAGGACTATCAGTGTCCTCAGAACAAACAGGGTCAATGTTCAGACCTCAGCTCAAAACCAGGTCCAGTCTATGACCTTTGGTGTGTGTAGGGCCAGATGCATGCTGGGTAAATGTAAAAGAGTCCAGCAGAGACACTTCTTCAACCGGTTTGCATTAAAATGTCAGAATTAATGTGTCAAAAGAACGCAGTAAGGACAGAAACGCTGAGAACTGGTAAAATGCTCCCATTCAGCTGGATGGGAGTCCAGTCCAGTACAGACTCCAGTCAACTAGACCAGTATAGACTCCAGTCAACTAGACCAGTATAGACTCCAGTCAACTAGACCAGTATAGACTCCAGTATAGACTCCAGTCAACTGGACTAGTATAGACTCCAGTATAGACTCCAGTATAGACTCCAGTCAACTAGACCAGTATAGACTCCAGTATAGACTCCAGTCAACTAGACCAGTATAGACTCCAGTATAGACTCCAGTCAACTAGACCAGTATAGACTCCAGTATAGACTCCAGTATAGACTCCAGTCAACAAGACCAGTATAGACTCCAGTATAGACTCCAGTCAACTAGACCAGTATAGACTCCAGTATAGACTCCAGTATAGACTCCAGTCAACTAGACCAGTATAGACTCCAGTATAGACTCCAGTCAACTAGACCAGTATAGACTCCAGTCAACTAGACCAGTATAGACTCCAGTATAGACTCCAGTATAGACTCCAGTCAACTAGACCAGTATAGACTCCAGTATAGACTCCAGTCAACTAGACCAGTATAGACTCCAGTCAACTAGACCAGTATAGACTCCAGTATAGACTCCAGTATAGACTCCAGTCAACTAGACCAGTATAGACTCCAGTATAGACTCCAGTCAACTAGACCAGTATAGACTCCAGTATAGACTCCAGTCAACTAGACCAGTATAGACTCCAGTATAGACTCCAGTCAACTGGACCAGTATAGACTCCAGTCAACTAGACCAGTATAGACTCCAGTCAACTAGACCAGTATAGACTCCAGTATAGACTCCAGTATAGACTCCAGTCAACTAGACCAGTATAGACTCCAGTATAGACTCCAGTCAACTAGACCAGTATAGACTCCAGTCAACTAGACCAGTATAGACTCCAGTATAGACTCCAGTCAACTAGACCAGTATAGACTCCAGTCAACTAGACCAGTATAGACTCCAGTATAGACTCCAGTCAACTAGACCAGTATAGACTCCAGTATAGACTCCAGTCAACTAGACCAGTATAGACTCCAGTATAGACTCCAGTATAGACTCCAGTCAACTAGACCAGTATAGACTCCAGTATAGACTCCAGTCAACTAGACCAGTATAGACTCCAGTATAGACTCCAGTCAACTGGACCAGTATAGACTCCAGTCAACTAGACCAGTATAGACTCCAGTCAACTAGACCAGTATAGACTCCAGTATAGACTCCAGTATAGACTCCAGTCAACTAGACCAGTATAGACTCCAGTATAGACTCCAGTCAACTAGACCAGTATAGACTCCAGTATAGACTCCAGTCAACTAGACCAGTATAGACTCCAGTCAACTAGACCAGTATAGACTCCAGTATAGACTCCAGTATAGACTCCAGTCAACTAGACCAGTATAGACTCCAGTATAGACTCCAGTCAACTAGACCAGTATAGACTCCAGTATAGACTCCAGTCTAGACTCCAGTCAACTAGACCAGTATAGACTCCAGTCAACTAGACCAGTATAGACTCCAGTATAGACTCCAGTCAACTAGACCAGTATAGACTCCAGTATAGACTCCAGTATAGACTCCAGTCAACTAGACCAGTATAGACTCCAGTATAGACTCCAGTCAACTAGACCAGTATAGACTCCAGTCAACTAGACCAGTATAGACTCCAGTATAGACTCCAGTCAACTAGACCAGTATAGACTCCAGTATAGACTCCAGTATAGACTCCAGGCAACTAGACCAGTATAGACTCCAGTCAACTAGACCAGTATAGACTCCAGTCAACTAGACCAGTATAGCTCCAGTATAGACTCCAGTCAACTAGACCAGTATAGACTCCAGTATAGACTCCAGTATAGACTCCAGTCAACTAGACCAGTATAGACTCCAGTATAGACTCCAGTCAACTAGACCAGTATAGACTCCAGTCAACTAGACCAGTATAGACTCCAGTCAACTAGACCAGTATAGACTCCAGTATAGACTCCAGTATAGACTCCAGTCAACTAGACCAGTATAGACTCCAGTATAGACTCCAGTCAACTAGACCAGTATAGACTCCAGTATAGACTCCAGTCAA
>SSNR01000688.1:23931-31431 GCA_006937965.1 Callopanchax toddi | reverse complement strand
TAGATCTATGATATCTAGAGCCTTACGTTTTGGCTCAGCTCCTTCTTCACCACAACAGACCAGATCAGCATCCATCTCTGCAGACGTTGTCCCAGTCAGCCCATTGATCTCCCTCCTTCCCTCATTCATGATCAAGACCCCGAGAAATATATATATATGTATATATATATATATATATATATATATATATATATATATATATATATATATATATATATATATACACATATATACATACATAAATGTATATATATGTGTATGTATATATATATATATATATATAAATATATATATATATGTATACATACATATATATACACTCATATATATATATATATATATATATATACACATATATACATACATAAATGTATATATATGTGTATGTATATATATATATATATATATAAATATATATATATATGTATACATACATATATATACACTCATATATATATATATATATATATATATACACATATATACATACATAAATGTATATATATGTGTATGTATATATATATATATATAACCCTTGTTAAGCTGGTTGTTGGGCTGGTTGTTGTTGGGCTGGTTGTTGGGCTGGTTGTTGGGCTGGTTGTTGTTGGGCTGGTTGTTGGGCTGGTTGTTGGGCTGGTTGTTGGGCTGGTTGTTGGGCTGGTTGTTGGGCTGGTTGTTGGGCTGGTTGTTGGGCTGGTTGTTGGGCTGGTTGTTGGGCTGGTTGTTGGGCTGGTTGTTGGGCTGGTTGTTGGGCTGTTTTTTGGCCTTTTTGTTAGGCTGGTTTTTTGTGCTGGTTTTTAGGCTGGTTGATTGACTAGTTGTCAGGCTGATTGTTGTGCTGGTTCTTGGGCTAATTTTTAGGCTGTTTTTTGGGCTATTTGTTAGGCTGGGGGGGTCCCAGAATCACCAGTTGAGAACCATTGTGCTTAATAACTGGGATTTATTGCTGTATTGGGTCCGAGCAGCCCAGACAGATCCTCACACCTGAACATGATCTCATTTTTCAGGTATGACACCTGTCCTGCACTGAGTGAGCGGAGCTACTCCGACATGATGAACCTGATGAAGCTGGAGGAGCAGCTAAGCCCGGCTTCCCGAGGCTACAGCTGCAGCCAGGAAGGAGATGAGGAGACCACATCCTTGGCCTCTGACCGTTCTGACGACACCTTTGACATGGCCAAGGGGAACCTGTCTCTGCTGGAGAAGGCCATCGCCCTGGAGTCGGAGCGGGCCAAGGTCATGAGGGACCAGATGACCTCGGAGCACACAGTAGTGCCCCGTCGAGATCAGCATCATCACCACCACCTCCACGAAGATCACAGCCCCAGGCTGAGCAGCACTGCCGAGGAGCGAAGGTCCAGGATGCAGCAGGAAGGGCTGAAGAGGGCATACTACCCTAAAGGTACTGACTCACTGGGTTGGGTCTGAGCAGAACGTCCTGATTTTAACAACGCTGGACTGGTGATTTAGTTCTACACAGCTCAATAGAACTGAAGGAACCCGTTTTAACCAGAGTCTGGTATCAAGGCAGGTAAACATCTGGGATATTGATCTGGTATAGTATCAGAGAAGGTAGTTGTGGTTCTAAATAGATTAAAAACAGGAGAAACATCTCCTGGGGGTGGTTGGCAAGATGGAGCACAGCTCGAGACATGACTGGACCAGCCCAAACTGAACCCGACCGGCCACAAGTTACCATATAGGCCAGTCCGGCTCGGTTCACTTTGAGACCGGTACCATTGGCACCAGCAGCTCAGCGTGGACTTCTGTCCAGGTGGAGGGAGCAAGGACCGGTAGAATACTTCCTGGAGTGAGGGGTCAGTCGGTCGATCCACACTCGCCTCCCTCCCCTGGACACGCAGCACCTCGGTCCACACATCTTATTGGTGGCGACACGTCACCTCCGTCCACGCAAAATCTACGCCCATGACCTTCACCATTTGATGCAACTTTTTCCTCTTTTTTTCAAATGAATGAAAATCTATGGCCACAATGAGAACAGTTTAGTTTTAGTTGGGCAGGACTGTAGGTGGTCCTTAACCCATCAATAGGACCTCTATCTATCTGCTCTTTTGTTTAGGAGGAACAGAGTGCGTCCTACCAGAGTTTTACAAAGTGACCTCCAGGGACCACTGCTTTGAAAGTCTCTGACCAGGTTGTGACCAGTTTTTTTTTCTATGACCAACCTACGAGAACTTTTAATGTTTTTAGTAGTTTGTTTAAGTAAAGCAAATCACTATAAAACTGTTTTTACATTTTAAAAATAAAAAGAATTTTCTGTGACCCTCAAGGACTTTGGCCCTCACCGTGAAAACCCTGCCTTTGACTCATTGTTGATGCCACCAGTAGGTGGAGCCAGACAAACTACTGAGAACCATTTAGAGCTGCTGCTGTGACCTTCAGCTACCTGGACCAACCTGATGCTTCAGGTATCAGGTTACCATTACTTGTGACTTAGATGAAGCCTCAGTAGGTTGATCATCCTAGTCAGACGATGAAGCATCCTGTAGTTCCTCCTAACACGTCATCAGGATGGCTCAGGATGTTACTGTTCAGACCTGATGAGTTTCAATGTGTTTTTGAGCCGTGTAGTTTGGTATCAGGGTTTATCAGGCAGCAGTCCTTCCAGATGAACGATCCCGAGCTGCTGTTCTGATGGAAACACTAGCTTGTTGTGTTGTTGTGCAGCTACAGACTCTAGCCTGGAACGCCATCCTGGATTTATAGTCTAGAGATCTTCATTTAGACCTGATCCTGACCTGACGTTGGGTGATTGAGTTGAACTAAAAGTAGTGTGCTGTGTGGAGTGTTTTTTTCATTCTCCATTAAAAAACAGCACTCAGGTTCAGTCGGGTCGGTCCAGTTTTTAATGTGACCATGTTGGGCCGGGCTGGTTCGGGCTTCACGGCCTTCGGGTCATTTCGGGTTCGAGTTAAATTTTGAGAACTCTAATATAGTCTGGTCATGACCCATTGAAACGACTCATTTATAGGGGCGGGTCAACTTTCCAACAGTCTTCACATGCTATTGGATAGCACTAGGACCAGTCAGAGCAACAACCAATGTGACGTAATCATGGCAAAGGAAAAGAAGAGAGGTCATTTCATTTGCATCTTAAAGAAAAGGCCTAATCTAAATCCTTCAACATTGACGACAAAGCTGCAGATATAATGTTTCATTTCAAAGTGGCAGCTCTGCCATCGTCGGTTAATCCTTCCCACCAAACCATCGGAGCGTTGTGATTGGTCCAGTACCAGACTGACCGGTGCTGAGGAGGTTCCAATGGATCATGGCTAGACAAATCAGTCTAGTTTACTAGGCTAGCAGACCCCATGAAATCTGCTTTGTTTAGTCCCAAAATCTGCTTTTACCCACATTTTAAAAATGTAACCCGAACCCTAAATGTCTATGAGCTGTTTTTTTAAAGGAGGGTGAAAAAATGTCCACACGCAGCAGCACACTACTTTAAGTTCAACTCAAACACTTATTAAAAACTAAAAACCAAACTTTAAGTACTAATAAAATTATTTTTCCAATAATAATAATACTGATGTCACAATTTAAAGCGATAATATGCAGTTTTGCTTGTTTTGGGCTCCCTCTGGTGTCCGTTTTAAATCACTGCATTACACAAGTTAGCATATTGTTTCAGCTTCTAAACACCTAAATCTCCCTGTTGAAATGTCTCCTCAGCCTTCATAGCTTTCTACAGGAGCGGTTATTTACTCCTTCAAAGAAATCAGCTGTGTTCAAGCAGGGAGAGATGGGAAAAATCAGGAATCATGAGCTAAAAACACTCCAGAGCTAGCATAACAGCTAGCCACATTGGGTTAGCCTAACCCTCGTGAGACACGTGACTTCCTGGGTACCGGGACGGAGACGGAGATCTTGCAATCGTGGTATTCTGGATCTAACCACCAGATGGGGCTAAGTGACTTTTCATTAACTCTGTAAAGAGTCAGATTAGCACAGACTGGCTCAAGGAGAAGATTTAAAATATGAAAAAGTTGCATATTATCACTTTAAAGTCCATGTTCGGATGACCGACCAGCTGGAATAGGAGCAACCGAGTCAGCACATTTACCACAGCCTGAAAATCAAACGGCACTATTTTAGTCACCATGAAAAGTACTGACAACAAGGTAATACTGGCATAAAGAGCGCTTCTTTATGAGACCACTGCTAGGCATACTGCCTGCTGCTGCGCACTACCGCACACAGGATTGTCCCTTCTCTCTCTTCTCTATCTGAACCCAACACAGCCCAAACATGACCTTAAATACAAGACCCAAACCAACCCGACCCAACATGGCGGTTCAGTTCGGGTTCGGGCTCAGGTCTAAATTGAGAACTCTGCTGAGAGGTGGTTCAGGAACTGATCTTTGTTTTCCTGTTTGTCTACAGAATCCTCCAGAGGAGACAAAAAGGAGAGCAAGTGTCCGACACCGGGCTGTGATGGTACCGGTCATGTGACGGGTTTGTACCCGCACCACCGCAGCCTGTCGGGCTGTCCCCACAAAGACAGAGTCCCACCTGAAAGTAGGTCCAGCAGCTCGACTTTTCAACAGTCTGACAAGTCGTCTTGTTTGTATCTCTGAAGCAGAAGTTATTGGATCATCTAAAGACTGACCTGACTTATTGGATGGAAGGTGTTGCTGTCTGACAGGGCGGGGCCTCCACCTGACAGGGCGGGGCCTCTGTCCTACAGGGCGGGACCTCCGTCTGACTGGGGGGGCTGCGTCTGACGGGGGGCCTCCATCTGACACGGCTCTGTCAGATGGGGGGGCATGCTGCATGACTACACATGTTTGTTGTGTTACAAGTGGCTCAGATGGAGAGACAGAAACATGCAGACATAACCAGAACCGTCATGTTTCTGATCACTGGATGAACCAAACTGAGTCAAAGAGTGCGGAGGTGTTGAGTTTCACAGCTGCTGTCAAACATGTCTGTATTTGATCATCATCAGATGGAGCTGAATCTGGTATTACTAGGTTCACTTTGCTGCCAAAACCTGCTTCTTCTTTGGTTCGTCTTCATCACATTCTCCTGATGCCTTGGTTTCTTTGTGTGGCGCTGATGCAAGAATTTCTATCCTCATATCTCAGAAAACATTCAACTAAAAATGGTAAAAATTTAGCTTCAAATTAAAAACAACATTCATTAGAATCAGACCCAGAAGAAGAATGAAACCATTTTCCTAGATGCCTCTCAGAATTGTTACCTTTAAGCTGTGGAGGGCAGTTTGAAAGTTTACAATGCCTATTTTAACTTAACGCTGTAGGTCAGCTGAGGGAGTGTATTCACATCAGGGAGAAGGTATGTGTTCAGTCAGCCTGATGACACTAAAGGAAACCGTTGGGCTGTGAATCTACAACACGGTCATCCTTCATTACTCCTGCAAAAGGCAGTCACCTTCACTCCCCATCACCGCATGAACAACGTCTCCATCACCTATGGTTCAGCTGCAGTGTTGCTGTGGTCAGCAGGACGGAGAGTCGTGTTTCTGCAGCAGGAAATGGACCAGATCCAAGCAGAACCCAGAAATCAGAGGCCTCTCAACCAAATAAACAGAAGTCCCCCCTTCAGCTCCTAAAGCTCCTCCTACATTTCAGAGAATCGTCTCCTACATTTTAGACCATCATCTGGTCTCAGGTGTTAGAGCTCCTCCTACATTTTAGACCATCATATGGTCTCAGGTGTTAGAGCTCCTCCTACATTTTAGACCATCATCTGGTCTCAGGTGTTAAAACTCCTCCTACATTTTAGACCATCATCTGGTCTCAGGTGTTAGAGCTCCTCCTACATTTTAGACCATCATCTGGTCTCAGGTGTTAAAACTCCTCCTACATTTTAGAACATTACCTGGTCTCAGGTGTTAGAGCTCCTCCTACATTTTAGACCATCATATGGTCTCAGGTGTTAGAGCTCCTCCTACATTTTAGACCATCATCTGGTCTCAGGTGTTAAAACTCCTCCTACATTTTAGACCATCATCTGGTCTCAGGTGTTAGAGCTCCTCCTACATTTTAGAACATCACCTGGTCTCAGGTGTTAAAGCTCCTCCTACATTTTAGAACATCACCTGGTCTCAGGTGTTAAAGCTCCTCCTACATTTTAGAACATCACCTGGTCTCAGGTGTTAAAGCTCCTCCTACATTTTAGACCATCATCTGGTCTCAGGTGTTAGAGCTCCTCCTACATTTTAGACCAACATCTGGTCTCAGGTGTTAAAGCTCCTCCTACATCTTAGAACATCACCTGGTCTCAGGTGTTAAAACTCCTCCTACATTTTAGACCATCATCTGGTCTCAGGTGTTAGAGCTCCTCCTACATTTTAGAACATCACCTGCTCTCAGGTGTTAAAGCTCCTCCTACATTTTAGAACATTACCTGGTCTCAGGTGTTAAAGCTCCTCCTACATGTTAGACCATCATCTGGTCTCAGGTGTTAAAGCTCCTCCTACATTTTGGACCATCATCTGGTCTTAGGTGTTAAAGCTCCTTCTACATTTTGGACCATCATCTGGTCTCAGGTGTTAATGCTCCTCCTACATTTTGGACCGTCATCTGGTCTCAGGTGTTAAAGCTCCTCCTACATTTTAGACCATCACCTGGTCTCAGGTGTTAAAGCTCCTCCTACATTTTAGAACATCACCTGGTCTCAGGTGTTAAAGCCCCTCCTACATTTTGGACCATCATCTGGTCTCAGGTGTTAAAGCCCCTCCTACATTTTAGACCATCATCTGGTCTCAGGTGTTAAAACTCCTCCTACATTTTAGACCTTCATCTGGTCTCAGGTGTTAGAGCTCCTCCTACATTTTAGACCATCACCTGGTCTCAGGTGTTAGAGCTCCTCCTACATTATAGACCATCATCTGGTCTCAGGTGTTAAAACTCCTCCTACATTTTAGAACATCATCTGGTCTCAGGTGTTAGAGCTCCTCCTACATTTTAGAACATCATCTGGTCTCAGGTGTTAAAACTCCTCCTACATTTTAGAACATCATCTGGTCTCAGGTGTTAGAGCTCCTCCTACATTTTAGACCATCATCTGGTCTCAGGTGTTAGAGCTCCTCCTACATTTTAGACCATCACCTGGTCTCAGGTGTTAGAGCTCCTCCTACATTATAGACCATCATCTGGTCTCAGGTGTTAGAGCTCCTCCTACATTTTAGACCATCATCTGGTCTCAGGTGTTAAAGCTCCTCCTACATTTTAGACCATCATCTGGTCTCAGGTGTTAGAGCTCCTCCTACATTTTAGAACATTACCTGGTCTTAGGTGTTAAAGCTCCTCCTACATTTTAGACCTTCATCTGGTCTCAGGTGTTAGAGCTCCTCCTACATTTTATAACATCATCTGGTCTCAGGTGTTAAAGCTCCTCCTACATTTTAGAACATTACATGGTCTTAGGTGTTAAAGCTCCTCCTACATTTTAGAACATCACCTGGTCTCAGGTGTTAAAGCTCCTCCTACATTTTAGAACATCACCTGGTCT
>SSNR01000687.1:151199-171923 GCA_006937965.1 Callopanchax toddi | reverse complement strand
CTTTGCATTTTCATCATTAAACGCTGAATCCGTGGTGACATCTCGTTCAGATTCTTTTTGATGATGGAAACTAGCGGACGATGGTCAGTTTCTACAGTAAAGGACAGCAGTCCATAGATATAACTGTGAAACCGCTCCAAACCAGACGCTACACCCAAACATTCTTTTTCGATCTGCGCATATTTGCATTCAGATTTTGTCATAGACCTTGACGCATAAGCTACTGGTTTCCAGTGCTGACCCTCAGCTTGCAGAAGCACTGCTCCGAGTCCATCTTTGGATGCGTCAGTTGACACTTTGAGCTTTTTGCCATGGTCATAATAGGCTAACACTGGCGCCGTGGTAATGGTCTGTTTTAATCTTTGCCATTCACGCTCATGTTTGCTTTCCCATCTGAACTCACTGACAGTATGCAACAGCTCACGAATGCAGGATGTTTTAGCTGTCAAATTGGGAATAAATCTTCCAACAAAGTTCACCATTCCCATTATGCGCAACACACCTGTTTTATCTGTTGGTCTTGGCATGTTCAGTATTGCTTTTATCTTTTCCTGGTCGGGTTCTACACCTTTCGCTGTGAGTTTGTCCCCCAGGAAGAGGACCTCCTGCACCGCAAACTCACACTTGGCCTTGTTGAGTTTTAGCCCAAACCTTTGCACCTGCTCCATTACTTTGTACAGTCTCCTGTTGTGTTCCTGGAGAGTTGAGCCCCATACAATAATGTCATCAATGTAGACTCTCACTCCCTCTAGGCCTTCCAAGACTTGTTCCATTGCTCTATGGAATATTTCCGGTGCTGATTTTATTCCAAATGGCAGTCTGAGGAAACAGTACCTGCCGAAAGGTGTATTAAATGTGCAGTACTTAGTGCTGTTCTCTTCCAACTGCAACTGCCAGAACCCTTGTGATGCGTCTAGCTTTGTGAAGTAGTTAGCTCCTGCCATCTCGCTGATTATCTCCTCTCGTGTGGGTATTTGATAATACTCACGTTTGATGTTCTCATTTAGATCTTTTGGGTCCATACATAGTCTCAGATCCCCATTCTTTTTCTTGGTGATGACCATCGAGTTGACCCAATCAGTAGGCTCTTGGATTTTTTTTTATCACCCCCAGGGTGGTCATTCGGTCCAGTTCTCCTTTGAGGGCTTCACGCAGTGGGGCTGGGACTCGGCGTGATGCATGCACAACCGGCTGGGCGTTTTCCTTCAGCTGGATTTTGTAGGTGAAAGGCAGCGTGCCAAACCCTTTGAAAACATCAGAAAAGTTCTGCACAATAACATTGGTGTCATCATTTAGGTCTGCTTCGATACTAAACACTCTTTTAACTAGACCTAGTTTTTCACAGCTTTCATCACCCAACAGTGAATCACATTTCTCATTCACAACAGCAAAGTTAACATGGTGCACTTTACCTTTAACTGTGACACTCAGCTTACAGGTACCAAAACACTCTATGGGTTGCCCATTGTAATCTTTCAACCCTGAGTTATTCCTGTAAATGTGTGGTTTTGCCTGCATGTCTTTAACATCAGACATGCTAATTAAATTAGCTTTAGCACCAGTGTCCAGTCTCATGGTAACTATAGTCCCGTTAACCAGAAGAGGAGTAATCCATTTGTCACCACTAGTGATGCTGTTGACTTTTTCCTCCTCATTCTCACAGTTCACGAGTCCAACAAAGAAAGTGTCACTCAGATCTATATCATCCACCACATTCACGTTTTTATCTTTCTGTCCCTCTTTTCTTCTGGTGAAGCATTGTTTGGCAAAATGATTTTTCCCGTGGCAGCTGGAGCATACTTTACCAAAGGCTGGACATTGCCTCGGTTTGTGCTGTGATCCGCAGCGCTTACAGGCAAACGTGGCCTCCTCGGTCCGCTGTGCAGTCCGTGGTCGTCGTTTCCCGCTCCGAAACGACACTGCGCCGATCGCTGCCCCTTCATTCGTGGGTGTCATGGCACCAGCACTCGTCATCTCACCAAACGTTTTCAGCTGCTTCCTGGACAGTTCACTCACTTGGCAAATTTTAATAGCCAAATCCAGCGTTAAATCCGATTCACGGAGAAGCCTCTCCCTCAGCTTCTTGTCTTCAATGCCACAAACAATCTGGTCTCTGACCATCGAGTCCCGCAAAGTCCCAAAATTGCAAGACTGCGACTTCAAACGCAGGGCAGTCAGGAAACTATCAAAAGACTCATCTTGTAGCTGCATGCGACACCGAAACATGTATCTTTCATAAGTCTCATTCTTCTTCGGAGTGCAGTGAGCATCGAATTTAGCGAGCACAACGTCCAACTTGTCTCTATCTTCAGCCGCATCAAACACGAACGTGTTGTACACTTCAATAGCCTGAGGTCCCGCTAAAGTTAGCAAGAGAGCTATCTTCCTCGTGTCGGGCTTAGCCTCCAGTCCCATGGCCATAACGTACAAGTTGAACTGTTGCTTGAAAGCACGCCAATGTTCATCAACATTACCCGACAGCTTCAGGTTCTCCGGCGGCTTCAAATCCATCTCGACGTATTCAACGTTCACACAACTCACTCAGTTCACTCCTGGTACCATGTTGTGTTCGTGTTTAATCATATAAGAGGCTGGTAGTTGAACACACTCATATTTATTTAAGATGCTCAGCTTAACATGTCGCTGTAGTGTACAGAATGTTCTTCTTCTGCTGACACCATTTATAAAACATAGTGCAGGGACCCCTAGTGGTAACACAGTGCATAACAACTGATCATAACAGAGTCCAGGAAATATGTCACCATTAACACACACAAGGGCCTTTACACTTACACCAGGCTACCATTTGGAGTGGCATCCAGTCCTGCCATTTTCCAAAGGACGATGGAGAGCATTTTAGGAGGAATCCACAGTGTACTTGGATAACATACTCGTCTTGGGACCAAGTGAACAAGAGCACATTCAAAATCTGGAAGAGGTCCTCAAAAGGCTGGAAAAAAGTGGGTTAAAGTTGAAAAGAAGCAAGTGTGAGTTCATAGTCAAGGAAGTGGTGTTTTTGGGACACAAGATAAATGCAACAGGGTTACATCCTCTGAGAGAAAAAGTGCAAGCTATCACCAAAGCTCCAGCACCACAAAACATCACGGAATTAAAGGCTTACCTGGGGCTATTAAACTACTACCACAGGTTCCTTCCAAGTCTCTCCACGTTGTTAGCTCCTCTTCATATGTTGCTGAGAAAGGATGTAAAATGGTCATGGAAAGAAAAACAGCAGAAGGCATTTGAAGAATCCAAATCTATGCTGCAATCATATAAGGCAGGGGTGTCAAACTCCAGTCCTCAAGGGCCAGCATGTTTTAGAAGTCTCTCAGCTCCATCACACCAGATTTGAATCAATGGATGATTAACAAGCTTTAGTAGAGCTTGAGGACTTCCTGAAGATGTAATTTAACAAAAGATTCTGGTGTGTTGAATCAGGATAAGCACTAAAACTTGTAGGACACCGGCCCTCGAGGACTTGGTGCATTACGATGCTGGAAAAGCCCTCCTCTTGGCGTGTAATGCTTCACCATATGGAGTTGGGGCTGTGCTCTCACATCAAATGCCGGATGGCTCAGAGAGACTCATAGGATTTGTGTCCCGAACGCTAAATGCTGCAGAAAAAAATTATTCACAGCTAGACAAGGAGGGTTTGGCTGTACTGTTTGGAGTAAAAAGATTCCATAAGTACTTATATGGAAAACAATTCACTATTACAACAGACCACAAACCTTTGATTTCACTTCTCAGTGAGATCAGAGCTGTGCCACAGATGGCATCACCACGCATCCAGAGGTGGGCAGTCACACTTGGCGCATATGACTACTCCATTGTGTACAAGGCAGGCAGGGACCACTCTAATGCAGATGCTTTGAGCAGGTTGCCACTGACTAAGACCAGTGAGGATGCTGACACAACACCAGAGGAGGGTGAGAGAGTACTGCTGTTTGAGGACAGTGATACATTCCTGGTGGATGCACAGCAGGTGAAACAATGGACAGACAAAGACCCAGTGCTGGCTCGAGTGCGAGAATATATACTAAGAGGTTGGCCAAAGAAGGTGGAAGAATGTGAATTTGCACCTTATGTCAAGCATCAGGAGGAACTCAGCACACAGGAGGTTGCATATTGTGGGGGCGACGAGTGATACTTCCACCACAAGGAAGAGTCTGCTGAAGCAACTTCATCGAACCCATCCAGGAATAACTAGGATGAAGGGATTGGCACGTAGCTACATGTGGTGGCCAAACTTGGATGGAGATGTGGAGTCGCTCGAGAAGATGTGTGGTTTGTCAGGAAAACAGGAACAATCCTGCTGTAGCACCATTCCATCCCTGGGAAGTTCCAGACAAACCCTGGAGGAGGATCCACGTGGATTATGCTGGCCCGTTCATGGGCAAGATGTTCTTGATTTTGGTGGATGCCTACAGTATTCAAAGTGGATAGAAGCACTATCCCGGACCAGTAATGTTTACACCATCCCATCACAGATCTATTTATTATTTTTAAATTGTTGATATTCCTGATGTCCAGAGTGTTATTATGGCTTTTGATTGGTGTAACTCTTCAGTCATTTAGACCTGTTACATTAAGGTATCATGGGAAAAGGAGAAGGGATGAAATGGCTTACACTCCATCAAATCAGCTGGCTGCTTTGAAGAATGCAGATCAAGAACCCACTTTGGATCACCATCCCAGTGAGGATTTTTTTTTTTAACAATAAAAGTATTTGTGTGGACTTGTTGCTGCATATGCTAACTTTTCACATTTCTGTGTTAAAACTGAAGAGGACCTCCCTGTTCCAAAGAGAGAATATGATGACCTACGTATGGTGTAACATTGTGTACATGGCTCCTCCTTGTGGCAGCCATGTTTTCTTACATCTCTTTTTTAAACTGCACTCTGTTTCTGTCTTTATTTCTGTAATCAGTGGGATCAGTGGTAATCACTGGGGAGGTGACCCACTGACCCCACATCCCTCCAGAACAAACAGATAATAACATCTGGCCTCTGGAATACCCAGATGTTGCCATAGGACTTCATGCATCATAACACTAATTTTATTGTGTGGTACCATTCCAACATTGTACTGATGCTGTTGTTTTGCACCTGCTGTGTGTGCACGTGTACGGCTTCATTTTGGTGAATTATCACTTTTTAAAACACCTGCAAACATCTGCTTGAATTTTTACTCAGTTTATTGGTTTAAGACTTAATCATCTATTTGGTTAAAGGATTATAGAAACAGAGGTCCTCACAAAGACAGAGCTACAGATGGACATTTGTACTCTGTGTGTGGGGCTAAAAGCAATGAAGAGTTAAGAAGCTTTGTAATCTGTTAAAGTACATAGAATGAGCAAGAAGGAGAAACAACAAAATGTCAAAACAGTGCACAGACAGCAGGAGATGGTAAAGGGAACCAAACAGATGTAAAGATTGACTGAAGGAGAACAGGACTTGTTTAATCACTGAAGAAAGCAAAGAGACGAGGGATGAGGTGCGGGGGTGGGGGGGGGTAGATTAAGCTGGGTTAGAAGGGATTAGTGTCAGGTTTGGTTTGGTTGTAAATTCATCCATGTTGGATACTTCTGGCTGCTGCTGACATGTTCGCACCGCTGACTGACTCCAGCTCAGAGATCACAGAGTGAAGTTTCGATACAGGATATACCAGACCACGGGAGGAGAAGGTAGGGAAGTTTTACCTCACCCTGATGGCGTCTGTAGATATTTGTACACACAAGAAACTAAAAGCTCAAGTGAATAAAAGCCATCCAAACCTTTATAACCGTCCTGGCTTTGCTGCAAGCCTGAATTATGTCATAGATGTAAGCTGTACTTATTGTTTACATTTATTGTACTCATGTATGTATTTATTTAACATCATCCAAACGGCACAGATTCTGTGATCAGCTGCAGCAGTGTTTTTGTTAGGCCTGTCAGATTACAACAGAACCCTCCTACAAATAACACATACCGGTAATTTATTCTCAAATTAAACCAACAGACACTATCTAACAGAGTCCATCGTACACATACAGGTGTATGGCGCATGACGGACAACTGTAATGTACCTTTTGTTTTTTAACAGTGGCATGAGAAAGTGTTTTTCTTTCTTCAAAAGACAAATTTTGATCTTGAACCTTGACTGTTGATTTTAAAATAATATTTAAATAAATAACCATAAATAAAACATAATAACACAGAAGTCCAGATAACTTTGACCTTACTAACAGAATTATATCCAAACAGGAGATGACAGCTCTGCTACTCAACAAGGAATACTGAGCAGTTTATGTATCAGCTTCTTAAGTTGTAACAGAAAACTGAGTACATGGGAGACACAACAGAAATAACTAAGACTAAACAAAATGCACTAATAAAATAAATGATAATAATAAATAAATAAGAGTAAAAGTGATCTTTGGTTGTAGTATTTGAACTGACCACTAGCCCTAGGCGTTCACTGAAATACTTGGAAGTTTTAAATTTTCAACCATTGAGTGCTATTGCAGACCTTTAGAAGGACATGATCAGGGTTGGGTTTTTTTGTTAGTAATTTTTTCAACAGTTTTTTTATGTTTGTACTTTTTAAAATAATTTTTGAAACCTCACTACTTTTTTTTTTACGTTTAAATACTTTTTGTGAAAGTTTCAGGTTTAGGCTACAAATCAAAAAGCGTGCTATCAGGAGTGTTGTTATCCAAAAAAGTCACAAAACAACTCTCAAAGTTAAGGAAATGTAATCAACCACCCTGAAATGAAGACAGGACTAATCTGTGATCGATCAAAAATGTCCCCCTGTTCAGGAGGCAGGCTCACATTTCACCACAGAACCAGGAGAAATGAGGAAATCTGAAACAGCTCCAACCGAGGGCATAGTTCAACACTGTTGGACCTCCTGCATCCTCATAGGTCCAATTGCCATGGTTACCATGACTACTCCCTTCATATTTTCTCCTCTTATTATTAGTAAATTACGTAGCAAAATTAGAAGATGAAACTATAATTATACTTTCAGTCCATGCTTGTGAAGGTAGGCAAAAGTTACACCATCTTTTATGTTTAGGTTGTGGAGAATTATTCATCCTTGCCTGTTGTG
The DNA here is from genome assembly GCA_006937965.1 of Callopanchax toddi. Lineage (NCBI taxonomy): Eukaryota > Metazoa > Chordata > Actinopteri > Cyprinodontiformes > Nothobranchiidae > Callopanchax > Callopanchax toddi. The sequence goes on along the minus strand of SSNR01000687.1, from coordinate 164,824 downwards.
TGTTTGTTCAATAAATAGCTCATGTAATTATTGAACTATTTAGAGAAAGTAACCATTACACATACAAGTGTTTGTTTGTAGGCCATCTCAGCCAACTCACCTTGCAAAAGACAAAGATGTCACAAACATTGTCTTAAAGACATTGAGCTCAAATTTGTCGTTGTGGAAGATGAGATTCATGCCTAGCACATTCCTTCAGCTCTACACGTTATGTTAAATCCCTTTAACTTTTTGAGCCAACCTTGTTTGTTTGCAAAGTGTCTCATGAACCACTGTGTTGATTTCAATGAAACCTTCAGACAGTCTTTATTGGATGTACACCTACTGAGTCAGCCTGATTCAAGATGACTGTAACATCTAATCAAGCCACCAAATAAGTTTCAAATATAGTTGCTGTCAGGAGAAAGCCTTGTATCTCCAGCAACTTTGCAGGAATTTTTAAAAAATGTGTTTCTTTTACAGCCCCCAGATCACCGCAATGTCTTGAGCTCTTCTTGACACTTTACTTTGAAAAGTTGTAAAACCACAGATAGATTTGAAACATGGCCAATAGAGCTGATTTATGGAAAATTTTGAGAATGATGAAAAATGGAAATATGAGGTTTTAGCCCAACAGGGACATTATGATATATTTGGTGTTAGAGATTTAGCAATGGGACTATTTTATGTATTTATTGTCATTTTTTAAAATAAAATTGCTTTGCAAGCATTTTCTTTACTCTAAATAAAGTGTTTTATTTTAACATCATCAGCCTTCAGTGAAGGTTGCACCTACTGGAACCGTAACTGAAGATCTAGAACATGATCCTGAATGTCCATAAAATAAAGTTAAACAACAGAAACGACCTCTTTATTGAAGAAAACATAATGGTGTGATTATTAAGTGATACAAAAGTCTTATCAGTGAAGTATTAAAGCATGTTTGTTTCATTAACAGTGATTAGTGTTTAAGCCAGCTTTTAAGTCCAGCTCTATTTTCAGCTGGACAAACAGATGTTTTAGATTTTGACAAAATGCCCTAATGAACCATCTGGTCACTGGCTCTAGTCAAGAACTAAAACCAGCAATAGACACTCAGCAGGTTACACAGGATGATCTTAAAGATTTGCCGGACTATCCCTGCAGCTCCTTATGTTTTCACTCCTCTTAATGAGTCTGCAGCTCATATGATACAACAATTCAACCAGTGCAAATATCTCAGACCTGTCTTTATACCTGTTACTTTGGCTCTTTTTATTATTTTTTCATGTTACTAGAAGTTAGTTCATTTTTTGGGGTATTATTTTGCTCTATACCGCTAACCTGTCTTTAAGTCTGTAAAATCATTTCTTTTGGCTATCTGCTGTATTATGCAGTATAATCATAGCAACAACAAACTGGTTTACCAAAGGGAGCTGCTAATTTAATCTCAAAACCTCAGATAATACTCAAACTGTGACCTGAAATCTCCTGTGGATGTAGAGCAGGAAGAGGAAACTTAGACCATCACTTCCATCCATCATAAATGAGAATGTGAGATCTCTCACTGATTGAGTCACAGATGAGGACACAGTAAGGTCACACCCACCAGAAGTCAGAATCTTTAAACAACTCTTCATTTTTTTAAAATGCTTTACTTTTATTTATCTAACAGATTGTTTTTTGTTTTTGTTTTTTTGTAGTATGTGTGGTAAAGAGGCATGAGAGAGTAACAGAAGTTTTATGTGTGTAATGATTTTTTTTTAGTGGTCATTTTCTTCCCCTCTGTGGTTCTGGATGTTCCATGAGACCAAACATGGACGATGGTGAGGAAACAAACAAACAAACACATTTTAGTACAATCCTACATATTAGATTGTTATTGGCAGCATGTATTGTTCATGTCCATATACAGTATAAGTTTAGTTTGAAATGCTAGCTCAGTTATACTTATCCCAGTCCTTCTTCTCCAGGGTTTCTTGAAATCCTTCAAAAACCTTGAATTAGAATGTGGTTTTATCAAGATTGTGAGAGTGCTTGAATAAAAAAAAAGTGCTTGAAATTGTTATGGAAATTAATCATAAGACAAAAATATTTGGGATTTTGAAGTGAATTAGATGTGAGTGTAACACTGTTAGAAAAATGTCTGTGTAAAACAGATGAGGTCATTTTCTGACAGGGTTTTTACATCAAGTGTATGAGCATTTTCTTTTGACCTGATGAAAATTTAAATTAAAAATACCAGTAAAACACTTCAGTCATAAGATAAAAATTCCTTTAAATTATTAAGAAACATTTACCTTTTTTTAGCAGATTTTTAGTGGGTTTTGTTACTGTATGTAAATCAGTGAAAGATCCTTAAAAGACTTGAAATCTCAGATTTAAAGGGCTTGAATTGGATTTTGGAAAAAGGTGTAAGAACCCTGTATCTACATTTCATTTTAATACATTACAGGTTTATTATATCCTGTATTGCTTGAAATAAAAAAATGGAAAAAATGATTGAAAAATCATCAAAAGTAGAAATAATATTAATCAAATATCTAAAGAAAATTAAAACATTTTCTATGTTTTTATGTGGAAGTCAAAGGGTTAAGTTGGTGTGTTTCCAAACTCTTACACACGTGTGTGTGTTCATATGTGTGTTTGTCTCTGCAGGCATTGGTGACGTGTTGTCCAGCGTGGTGGAGGATATCAGTGAAGCAGTCAGCAGAAAAATTAGTGGCGCTCAGATTCTGCATGAACTACTGAGCGCACCATGGCTGCGCGCCTTGCTGAGGGTATTTGATTAATTGATTCTCCAGTTACACAGATAAACTGTCTGGTAAATGATAATAGAATTCCATGTTTTCAGATTTATGAGTGCCTGTTGCGGTTTCAGAGGGCAACACCCAGCCCGTTCCTGCCTTATGCCTCAGGACTCTCGTTAGAGGCAAGTAAACAGATAAAGGTTTGAACATTAACCCTGAACATTTCTATTTACAGTGTAATGTTTTATTATCAGTGCTTCAAACTTCCAGCAACATCCTAATAAGGAAAAACCCACAAAATAGTTCTGGTTTTACTTTACATAATGATAATATTCATAATAGGTTAAGATTCATTTAGCGATTATCAAGGCCCCAAAGCAGGTAACAGTTTATTCCAGGGGATATCTCTGTCTGCAAAATACATTAGGTAAAATTTAATCTAAATTTCTTGATATCTAACGGCAGTCAAGGTGCAGCGAAGTTGCAGCAGCATAATGCTCACCCCAGCTTCTCCAGACCCTTTCTGTCAGGGTTGGGGTAGTGCAGGACCCAAGTGTGGAAAAAGGGAGGCAGGAAACGGCGAGGTGATCCAAAAACAGTTTTATTGCTGGCTGAACTCAGGAGACACAGGACAAATAAGGCCAGGGATACAACATGAGGAACTAACAGGGAGTGACTGAATTATACAGCATGTACAGGGAGGGAGGTGATTAGGGATACAAGACACACCTGTGGAGGATTAGTGTAGGACACAGGGGGAGGAACATGGAAAACACAGGGGAACAGACAGGAAAGACTGAACACAATGGGGCAGGACATACAGTACCCCCTCCCCCTCAAAGGTGGCTTCCAGATCCCAAAAGGGGACACCGGAGCTGGACTCAGGGACTCTGGAGCTGGACTCGAGGACTCTGGAGCTGGGTATGGATTGGACCCTCATGGAGATTGGCACCAGAACCGGTTGCGGAGTGTCGACTTGGACCCCCATGGAGATCAGCACTGGAACTGGGTGCCAAGCATCCTCTTGAGCCCCCACGGAGATTGGCTCAGGAGATGAAGGTCTCTGAGGCTGCAGCGGCAAAGGAGTTTCCAGGGGCTGCAGCAGGTCACTTTACCTCCTGGATGAAGTCCTCCGTCAAATCCATGGTGGTCAGTTCCTTCTGTCAGGGTTGGGGTAAATACAAGACCCATGTGCAGGAGGAAGGGAGGCAGGAAAAGGACAGGTGATCCAAACAGGTTTTTGGCTGGACAGAGCTCAGGGAGACACAAGACAAACAAGGCCAGGCCTTCATACAACATGAAGAACTGGTAGGAAGTGACTGAACTAAATGGCATATATAGGGATGGAGGTGATCAGGGAGATGAGACACCCCTGTGGAGGATTAGTGCAGGACACAGGAGGAGGAGCATGGAAAACACAGAGGAACAGACAGGCAGGACTGAACACAAAGGGGCAGGACATGACACTTTCATATCTGTCACATGAGCTCAAAGTGAATCTGCTCTCTCAGTGCTGGATCTGTCAATTCTGGTGTTCTCTGGCAAATGCTAGTGAATACTTTACTGTGTTCATTATGTCTTTTTTCTCAAAAATGATTATAGGTTCTTTTTCTTCATACATGTATGTTCTTTGAGTAAGTTTTTACCTTTTGACATGTTTTGACCTTCATCAGAAGTGTGGTGGTGGTGTGCTGACCAGATCAATATCCCAGAGGTTTACTTGACTTGATACCAGACTCTGATTAAACATCGATCCTTTCATAATTCATATATGTTATTAATATTCATTTTGAGCTGTGTAATTTCCAACTTCGAGTCTTAGGTTGGGTGTTTGGGTTCTGAGTATTAAGTACTATTAAATAAACATGTTTTCAAAATCAGAAGCTTTATTTGTCATTGAACCAGTGTCCTGGTACAACGAGATGCATTTCATTTTAGTACAACCTGACCAAGATTAGACACACAGAACATGTAGAACACATTACAGGAACAGGCAGACCACGAACGCCACCCAAGGGTGCACCCTTTTGATGCAGAGGGGAATAGATGGTAAAAACAAGAGGGAAGCTGCGTAAGGAAAAAAAGAACATGATTCATTTCTCCGCACTCCTTAGGGGAGACAGAGACTTGACTCAGGAAAAAAACGCCTCACTACATTCAAAGCAGACAAACTCATACAGTCACAAACATTGTAACAGGAGATGTGGGTAAGGGAGGGTGAGGAGAACTCCGAGCCAACCCCACGAAGCAGCCGAATCTTCGCAAAGGTTACAGCAAGGCCACTCTGGAGGGGTAACGAGGTCATCGGTCCAAGACCAATGTTGTAGTGTAGGGGGTGTCTGTACATCAGTAGGATGTGTGTGTTGTAATCAGTACATGTGAGGAGAGGGGAAGGAGGGTTGTAGCGGAGCAGCCGCCTCCAGCTGCCTCTGGAGGAGTTGTCTTCAGCCTTTTCCAAGGCTGACAGGGAGGTCGAATTCAAGATAACAGATTTGTTTTGGAGCAGGCGGTGATAAATTTCTGCTGCCTTCAGTCCTAAGCGGTCTAGATCCATCCAAAACGGCCGAAATATGGGTCAGAATCTATCAAAACTGGCTGAGTGTTCCTCTCAGCTGTTCATCCCTCTGCTGACAAGTCCAAATAATCTTTTCCACGTCCCCGGGTCTATTAAAATTGGTTGGTGAAGAAAGGTGAGTCTCGCGGTCTTATCAATCAATCAACACAAGTAAGGTTTATTGTTCTTCTGTGCAGAAGAAGATGTGAGTCCTTTGACCTCCCTCAAAGAACTGAGGAGCGCTTTTTCCTCAGCCTTTTTACAATATAACTGTCCTATGTTATCTCACTCAGCCACACCCTTCAAAAGAAGGGGTCTCCAGTACTTTTCCATAAAGAAACAAAAGAGACATCTCTGGATGTCCTCAGAATCCAGCTTCAGACCTGAACCCCCTTTTTTCTGAGGGCCTGAGTGTTACACAAATACCACACCTCTCTGTCTGTCTTTTCTTTTTACACATAGAAAAACTCTTCCACACACTTATTCATGGATCAAATAATATTTCTTTAGCAACTTATTACATTCATCAAGTAAACATTACTATTCATAGCCTATAATATTTTATACTTTGCATTAATTACCCAGATTATTTTATCCTTAGCAAATATATTAATCACTCTGATTTTTTAAATAAAATATAAAATCTTTTGTTAAGAATCCTCCTCAATTCCTAGACCAGCTGATCTAATTCATGGTTAAAGTCCAGAGGGGGATGCAGGAAGGTTCTCCGGAAATAGTTTACAGGACAGAGATCCGGGGAAGACGGGGAGGGAGGGAGAGAAGGCCTCGAGTGCCAGAGAAGACCAAAAACCATTGTACAATTGGTAAAGCTGCATCTCTCAGTATTAATCCATCTTCTTGCTTGATCAGATCATGACTGTAATACAGAGAGCACACCATCCATCTGCTGAAGCTAAGGAGCTCTACAACCTCCTCAGCTCACCACATGTTCAGGTCTGGTTTCAGAATTATTTCTTGAGTAGCTCCTATCTGATGGTCTGTGTGAAGTCTTTGATGGTTTCTGTGTTTATCAGGCCCTGCTATCATCTCACGACAGCGTGGCTCAATCAGACTATCTACCTGTACTACCACCGCTGCCTGATGAGCTGCCTGACGACGAGGAGGCCATGAGGATTGTTTGTCTTGTAAAAAACAACCAGCCACTGGTGAGATAGACAAGTGGATCGAATCTCACTGTAGTTTAAGTAGGATATTTATATACCAAAAACTTGCTTTAGTTTTCATTGGGTTATATACGGAAGCCCTGAATGGCAAGCGAGGAATTTTTTTTCAAGGGTGGCCCATTTTCTAAGTCTGGGCAATTTTATTTTTAATCCTGACTTTCTGACTTTGGACCCTGAATAGCAAGCAAAAAAATTTTTTTCTTTCAATTTTGTCCTATTTCCTAAGTTTGGTCAAAAATAAATTTCCACTTGACTCGAAAACCAAGCCAAGTCCTCTTCTGGTAAAACCGCCGCTGCTGAGAAGAAACCCACCAGTGACGAGACCACGAGACAAGATGTCAGTAAGTGCGTCATGTTAATGCCACCTTTTCGTGAGTCCGAAGTGGACAGTTACTTTCCAGCTTTTGAGCGTATTTAACCGTTTTTTTTTTTTTACTCTGACGGAAAGATCTGAAGGGCGCCAGTCATTCTGACAGATTTGCGTGCACGCCTGCCCATCCATCAGACCATCATAGGCAATCACTGAATTGTCCCCACTAACGATTCGAACCAAGGATGCAGAAATAGTGCTGTATCTCCACCAATACCTGCAGCCCAGACTGAGGTTCTGTGCTGCTGTGTGCGGGCCTGTGATCCAGACGTCCTGCGCTCTGCAACAGAAGAACACTGGTCCACTGGTGCGCATCAGGTGTCAGACCTGATCCGCTTAAACGCCCCTTTGTGGAGTGGAGCTCCGGAGCACCCGGAGGTCCGTGCGCCTTTGATGCACTGTAAGCGGACTGAGGTCCAGGAAACAGTCGGGGATTTGAGGCCTACAGTGCCGAGACCCATAAACATCGACAGATTGCTGTGCGGTCGCCTATAACAGCAGCTTTAGCTCTGTGAAACCCTATAATCCATCAGAGAGGTTTTCAGCTCCATAAACACTGCCAAATAACACCAGTTTTATAAGAAAAACCACTGATTTAGACGAAGGAAGTCCGCCATTGACGAGCAACAATACACAAAGGTGCAATACTGCCACCTACTGGATATAAATTTATTACTACTTTTTAGCCTCCCAGAGCGCGCAGAGTGTGCAGTTGACGTCACATTTGTAGGACAGCGCGGGAAATTCATGCCCGAATTGAAATGCACTTTACAGCTCACAGCCTGTTCAAGACAATGGAATGATACATCATTCTTTTTGGTTTAAAATGCTTCATCACGCATTAACCTAAATAAACTGAACATGCAATTATTATTTTTCTTCAAAAGCTCCCTCATGTCCCTTTAAGTGGAAAGAAAAAAACATTTTTTGTCTCATTTTTACAACTGTTTAAGTATATTTGAACAGTTGTGAAAATAGTTCAAAAACATTTTTTTTCCCCATTTGTACAGGTCAGAAAGTCAAGTGGATTTTTTTTTTTTTAACCAAACTTAGTAAATGGGTCAAATTTGAAAGAAAAACGTTTTTTGCTTTGTATTCAGGGTCTAAAGTCAGAAAGTCAAGATGAACCAGACTTAGAAAATGGGCCAACCTTAAAAAAAATAAATAAATTTTCCCCTTGCTTGCCGTTCAGGGCTTCTGTAGTTAGAGCCATTAGAGTTGGGGTCTTTTTGAACATACTTGAAAAACTGCTCTTTTGTCAAGCAGTTACACCAAATAATGATGATATATTTTCATAACTTGAGCTGGCAGGCTTTTTAAAAAACTTTTTTATCTGTGCAACAAGAGTGGAGATGAGAGCAAGAGACGTGTAAGAGGTGAGGAAGGAGTGGTTCGTGGTCGCTGGAGCAGCTTTCATCACCTCACTTTACAGCACCTCATCCCTGCCAGGAGAGCGTGGTCAGGGGAGGAGCTTAGAATGACCGAGAGCGAGGCCAGAGCTTCGCTGCTTCCTCAGAACCAGCCCTTCTGCTTTCTCCCCCGTTATGGGTCAACTGGAAGTTTTCTTTTACGTCCTCAAAATGCAGAGCTGTTGAAGCAAGGGCTCAACCAGTCAGCTCCCGCTGTCTTTAATCCTCACAACTGCTCTGGTAAGAGGAAGTACAGAACCAATCTTCTGTCCATGCTCTTAACCATCCTAATCAAGCCCAAAGTCACCAAGGGCAGAAAAAAAAGTCCATCCACCAGTTTGTTCACATCATTTGGATCATTTCTGCTTTCATCCATTCTTTCTAGCATTTTCTTGTTCATTCATATGTTGAACATCAGTTTCTCCAACCTCGTCTCTTTCACGCCTGAAGTGTTCCTGTTCTTCATCTTTCATTCACCACCAAAGACACACGTCTGCACCCATGCAACAATTTTAAATACCTCCATCCTTTGAATTCATAGTTGTAAACATGAAATTTCACTTCTAGACTTTATTTTTGTAACTTTCTAATTTCCTTTATGATGGTCCATTTCAGAAAGACACAAAACCCACAAAGAAAAAGATGCCTCCGGTGAAGGAATCAGTGACGACTATGCTTACCCTCCTCCTCCCGTTCCGGCATACAGTATCAGCCTTCCCAATTCCCCCCTCTTATACAAAAAGAGCACCAGAGAAGGAGAATCTAGAGGTTTTCCTATGGCAGCACCTGCTACTCCAAAACCTCAGCAGTCCACTTGGCAGCAAGGAGTCAACACACTTCCAACTTCTGTCAGGTGGCACTTGAGTCAAGGTGGACCTCATGAAAAACACCCAAAAGAACTTTTAAACCTCCAGTACATGTCTAACTACTCTGCTGGTCCTCACAGCAAATACCACAAACAACCAAAACAGACACATAATAGGTCCCAGTGGCAGCAACAGAAACATCATCGACCTTCTCTACCTTCTGAACTCAACAGAAGGTGCAGCATGGAGGAGCTTAGGACCACTGTTCAGACAGTAGCCAGCAGCATTGAGCACAGCACTCAGGATGTCCACCAGCTCGGCCAGAAGATGGTGGCAGCGACAGAGATGATCACAGACAGAGTGGAGGAAAATGCCCAGGCCTTAAACCTCCTTGCTGAAGTGGTGGACAAGCTCCAGGGGATCATTGTGGCCAAGCGACACCTTGAAGCATCTCCACCATGCAGGCAGAAATCACACTTCAGTCCTGTTCCTCCTCCCAGGGGCTCCTCACTATCTCCAAAAGTGATCCACAAGGCGTCTACTCTTTACTCTCACCCCAGCTCACCCTCTGCTTCCTCCTCCTCTTCTTCCTCCAATTCCTGTGCAGACAACTTCACTGTGCCCCCGAGTCCAAAGAAGGTGAACGGAGGAACCAAATTTAGCACGAGGGCAGGTGATGGTAACATTTATGAACATTCTAGGTTCAAAAATGGAACTGTTTCAAGATCTGAACAGGAGGAACAAGACTGTAATATCACAGGCTGCATTAATACAAAGAAGAAAAAGAGGAAAAATAACCAGCTAAATTAAACAGGACAGAGCTTTTTATACCACGACACACAAACTGGACCAATGGCATGTTGTAATCTGGTTGAATTAGAACAAAACTTTTAATTTCATCAACGTATAGATTGTTAGTTGGACTTTCAATCAGAAGAAAACTCATCAACTTTTCAGTCAACTAAACTTCTTTTTGTGGATCATTTTGTGGAGCAAGAGGGAGGTACTTTAAAAGGTACAAAAAACTTCTCTCAACCTGCATTTTCCAGTTCACCATAAGTTACAGCAAATTCTCTCCTTTTGAGCATTTTTTATAAGCAATGCTTTAATTGATAAAAATAAAAAACTAGAAGCAATTTGTCCTTCTAAAGAATCTAGTATCATTCAATGATTCAAGGGATCTGAAAGTATTCAACACATGAAGGCGTCTGGTAAATAATGTGGAATATTTGTTTTCAGGGGGCAACTATAAGGAGGAACGAGGAGACGGGAGATATTTTTGTTGCCAGAGTGATCCATGGAGGACTGGCGGACCGCAGCAGTGAGAAACCACTCTGTATCAGTCTGGGAATGTTCAGCAGTGATAATCAATTTAACACCAGGATACCTTCAAGTAAAAATGTAGATGAACATGGATCTTTTCTTGCCTCAGGACTCCTTTATCCTGGTGACCTCTTAGTAGAGGTGAATGGCAACTCAGTGGCGGGCCTCGACCCAGAAAAGGTCATCCAGATACTGGTGGGTAATCATCAGAGGTTATTAAGTAAGCAATAGGCCTTGCAGTACAAGCTGTTATAGAAAAACATTGTTTTCTTTGTTTTGGCCTGCCTGTTCATATTTAAACTGACCAAAGAAGAAAAAACTACCACATTTCTCTAGGGGTGCAACGGATCATCATCGATCCGTGGTTCGTACGGATCACCCTCTACGGTTCGGAACGCACGTGGTTCGCGGTTCATGTAGAGCGCGTGCGTCGCTACATAATTCCCGACGTTCTGTTCTCACGCGCTGTGAATCTGCAGATTATTCCCCTCTTAGAAAGGGGTTCGTTTTGCATCACGTATAGAGGTTAGCTCTGTTGGCTTCAGCCGTTTTAGTACATCAGAACGAAGGATCGCTGATCAATATCCAGTCTCTGCTGCGCACGTGCGCGCGCGCTGCCTCTTGATTCCTCCGTGTCTCTCTCCATGAGCTGGAATCTTTCTGATAGGCAAACTAGATTCACCTGTTTGTGTCTAAGATAACGTTATGTTGGGCTTTTAGACGAGCTAATAAACGTTAATATAACCGGAGTTCAGTCAGCAGCGCCTCGTGCGTCACGCCCCTCCGCACCCCCCCCCAGCTGTGACCGCTAGTTTGACAGAAGCAGGTCTGTGACCCCTGAGGTGCGCATATGAGTCTATCTTCCCTATTAATTTGTTTTAATATGATTCAAAACTTTATTGAAGCATCAGATTGACATCTTGAGGTAAATGCAGTTTGTATTTATGAGGATTGAGCATAAAAAAGTTGCTCAGTGTTTTAGAAAATAATGAGAGAGCAAAGTTTTTTGTCTTTTCTTTTTCATTATGCTGATCCGAAAATTGATCCGAACCGTGACTCAAAACCGTGAACCGATCCGATCCGTGAGTTTTCTGATCCGTTGCACCCCTACATTTCTCAGAGTATAGGAAACGAGTCAGTTGAAGTGGTTTGACATGACTCTCATCACCCTGTTGTGTTCTTGATCAGATTTTACTGCTTAAATGTAGAAGTTTCTAAACACATACATAAGTAATATTTATGCGTATTTCTGTTTTGGAAAGCAATTGTAGTAAAAAATGCAAAAAACAAACAAAAAAAATGATCATGTCAGTTTCCTTAATTTTTGAAGTTATTTATTCTTTTTAATGTTTGCCTGTCTGTTTCCTCATGTCAGACCAGTTCTAAAGGAACTGTCCTGTTAAAAGTCATTCCAAACTCTTCTCAAGTCAACAACCGTCAGAAACCGGTAAGAACAAGTCACTAGATTGTTTAAAGATAAATTCATTTGAATAAAGCTGTAAAAGTTGAGCCTTTAATTGAACAGACAGCGGTTGATAGATATAAATCAAGGATGCCAAAGATATTTTAGGTGTGGATTTGTCTATTGGTGACTTTTTATTTAGATTATTGAAATTATTCTAAATATGCATGTATAATTTGTTTATCATTTATTACAGAATTTAGATTAAAGAAGGAGGAGATCCAGTAGCTGTGTCCAAATCAGGAGCGAACCAGATGAGATAAAGGCTTTTAAAGTTATAAATGAGACACATACTAAACGTGTTAACAAAGCTGTAAGCCAAGCAGGAAACTCTGTCATCAGTGAGGTGGTTAGCAGCCAGCCAATCACATTCAAGCAGAGCAGCACCTGATGCGTTCTGAGTCTTAAGTCATGTGACTGATATTCTACAGCTCTGGGACTACAGCACTGCATTCAGTCAGAACCATGAGAAACATGCAGAGCTACAAGCTAAAAGGTAACATTAGTGCTTTATACAGCCGTGGCCAGAACACTGATTATAATCTTTAGATGTTTTTATGGTTACTAAAGTAGAATGATGGTATTTCACAATTCTAAAGCTTTTATTGAGGGCTATTTCAGTCTTTCTGAAGGGGTGTTCCATCAGTTATTGTCTACAATAAAGACCACACCCCTTGGTGGCAGAGTCTCTGGAAACAGGAAGTAGTCATCTGACAGGAGCATTAGTCAGATTGTGAGAGATAATGCTGCGAAACCTTTTTTTTTAAATCAAGAGTTGTTGAAAATTAACGGTGTTTGTTGTGAATGGTTTGTTACCATTCAGCGGCAGTGTCTCTCCTGATCTGACCAGAGTATTGTTCTGTTTCCATCCAGGCTTTGGTGGAAAAACTGAAGTTCATTAAGGAAAAATATCTAAATCAGTGGGAATACTTTATAAAGTTAAAGATTTATTATTACGTTTGACTTATTGCTCACTCATTCAACCTTACATGTCATACTGTATAGAAATATGGGGCTCAACCTACTCCAACAAAGGGTTTTAAATAAAGGCAACTGGACATATTTGGTTCTTTAATAATAATAATAATAACTTTATTTATATAGCACCTTTCTCAGGCCAATGGCCACAAAGTGCTTTACAATAAAACAATTATAAAAACACAAAGGATAAAACTTGAAAAGAACATAATAAAACACAAAATAAAAACTTGAAAAAAACATGATAAAATGCAAAATAAGAACATGATAAAACACAAAATAAAAACATGATAAAACACAAAATAAAAACATGATAAAACAAAAACATCATGCAACCTAAAATCAGTAAAAAGCGAGCCTGAATAAATGAGTTTTCAACTGTTTCCTAAAAGAGTCAACAGAATCCAGGCTACGCAGAGGAGGAGGTAAAGCGTTCCATAATCTTGGAGCCACTACTTTAAAAGATTTATCTCCCCTGGACTTAAAATGTGATCTAGGAACCTCCAACAGCCTCTGACTAGTAGACCTCAGACTACGAGGAGGACTGTAGGGTTGTAAAAGGTCTGAAATATAAACAGGGACCTGACCACGCATGGCTTTAAAAGTAAAAACTAAAAGTTTAAAATGAATTCTAAAATGCACTGGTAACCAGTGCAGGGATCTTAAAACTGGAGTAATGTGCTGACTCTTTCGTGTGTTGGTTAAAAGCCTTGCAGCAGCATTCTGAACTTACTGGAGGCGAGACAGATCTTTCTTGTTCAGACATGTAAAAAGGCTGTTACCATAATCCAGACGAGATGAAATAAAAGCATGAATAATCATCTCTAGTTC
>SSNR01000687.1:137568-150364 GCA_006937965.1 Callopanchax toddi | reverse complement strand
GCATTCAGTCAGAACCATGAGAAACATGCAGAGCTACAAGCTAAAAGGTAACATTAGTGCTTTATACAGCCGTGGCCAGAACACTGATTATAATCTTTAGATGTTTTTATGGTTACTAAAGTAGAATGATGGTATTTCACAATTCTAAAGCTTTTATTGAGGGCTATTTCAGTCTTTCTGAAGGGGTGTTCCATCAGTTATTGTCTACAATAAAGACCACACCCCTTGGTGGCAGAGTCTCTGGAAACAGGAAGTAGTCATCTGACAGGAGCATTAGTCAGATTGTGAGAGATAATGCTGCGAAACCTTTTTTTTTAAATCAAGAGTTGTTGAAAATTAACGGTGTTTGTTGTGAATGGTTTGTTACCATTCAGCGGCAGTGTCTCTCCTGATCTGACCAGAGTATTGTTCTGTTTCCATCCAGGCTTTGGTGGAAAAACTGAAGTTCATTAAGGAAAAATATCTAAATCAGTGGGAATACTTTATAAAGTTAAAGATTTATTATTACGTTTGACTTATTGCTCACTCATTCAACCTTACATGTCATACTGTATAGAAATATGGGGCTCAACCTACTCCAACAAAGGGTTTTAAATAAAGGCAACTGGACATATTTGGTTCTTTAATAATAATAATAATAACTTTATTTATATAGCACCTTTCTCAGGCCAATGGCCACAAAGTGCTTTACAATAAAACAATTATAAAAACACAAAGGATAAAACTTGAAAAGAACATAATAAAACACAAAATAAAAACTTGAAAAAAACATGATAAAATGCAAAATAAGAACATGATAAAACACAAAATAAAAACATGATAAAACACAAAATAAAAACATGATAAAACAAAAACATCATGCAACCTAAAATCAGTAAAAAGCGAGCCTGAATAAATGAGTTTTCAACTGTTTCCTAAAAGAGTCAACAGAATCCAGGCTACGCAGAGGAGGAGGTAAAGCGTTCCATAATCTTGGAGCCACTACTTTAAAAGATTTATCTCCCCTGGACTTAAAATGTGATCTAGGAACCTCCAACAGCCTCTGACTAGTAGACCTCAGACTACGAGGAGGACTGTAGGGTTGTAAAAGGTCTGAAATATAAACAGGGACCTGACCACGCATGGCTTTAAAAGTAAAAACTAAAAGTTTAAAATGAATTCTAAAATGCACTGGTAACCAGTGCAGGGATCTTAAAACTGGAGTAATGTGCTGACTCTTTCGTGTGTTGGTTAAAAGCCTTGCAGCAGCATTCTGAACTTACTGGAGGCGAGACAGATCTTTCTTGTTCAGACATGTAAAAAGGCTGTTACCATAATCCAGACGAGATGAAATAAAAGCATGAATAATCATCTCTAGTTCTGCTTTTGACACTAGAGTTCTGATCTTAGAGATATTTCTCAATTGAAAAAAGCAGTTACGGATTAATGTTCGTGAATGTTCCTCTAATGACATGGTAGAATCTAGAATGATACCAAGGTTTCTGACGTTTGGTTTAACAGAAGCAGCCAAAAAACCAAGGTGCTGCTTAATGTCACTCATTTGGTTCTCTGGAGCAAAAATTAATGATTGAGTCTTATCAGAGTTCAGCTGTAAATAGTTGTCACTAAGCCACTGTTTGACGTCGTTAAAACATTTTAACAGAGAAGACAACTTAAAATATTCAGACAGTTTAAATGAGCAGTACAGCTGAATATCATCAGCATAAAAATGATAAGACACATCAGCAAACTGTCTGATCATTTGGCCTAGGGGGAAAATATACAAAATGAACAGGATAGGGCCCAGCACTGAGCCTTGTGGAACCCCACAGGTCAGGTTCTGGGAGTCAGACATGATCTGGTTCGCAAAGACACTAAAAGTTCTACCTGAAAGGTAGGATTTGAACCACTCTAGGGCTACACCAGATACACCAACAGTATCATGAAGCCTGTTAATCAGAACACTGTGGTCTACGGTGTCAAATGCTGAGGAAAGATCCAGGAGAACCATGACAGTGGATTCTCCAGAGTCAGCTGACATCAAAATATCACTAGAGATTTTTAGTAATGCAGTTTTTGTGGAGTGGAGCTTTCTGACACCGGACTGAAACTGATCAAAGATCTCATATTTCTCCATAAAAGAAATCAGCTGTTCTGCCACAACTTTCTCAAAGACTTTAGAAATAAAAGGAGTCTTTGAAATCGGCCTGTAATTATTAAGCTGTGCTGGATCCAGATTGTTTTTTAGTAATGGCTCAACGACAGCGTGTTTAAAGGAGCTAGGGAACACACCGGATGAGAGTGATGAGTTACAGATGTCTACGATACACGGACCAATGACAGGAAAAACCTTTTTAAACAACAGAACAGGAAGGGTGTCATTAGGACAGGTAGATGGTTTCATTCTGTCAATGATAGGTGAAAGGTCAGATAAGGTCACTGGGTCAAACGCTCTCAGAGACTGAGTGGGCTGAATGCTAGAAACAGAATGGTGACGTGTGGATGGACAGATGCTTCCTCTGATGTTATTGACCTTTGTCATGAAAAACTGAAGAAAGTCATTACAGTCGTTTTTAGAGGACACAGGTGCTGTAGGGGTCAAAGGTGAAACAAGAGAGTTTATGGTGGAAAACAGGACCTTAGAGTTCTTCTGATTTAAGGAAATGAGATGAGAGAAATATTCTTTTCTGGATTTTTTTATAGATTCATTTAAAGCGAGCCAGAGTTCTTTGAGGTGAAGTCTGTGAACCTCCAGTCTAGTGGATTTCCACAGACGTTCCACCTGACGACAGATTCTTCTGGATTTGCGAATAGTTTCATTAATCCAAGGAGAAGGTTTTTTAAGAGGAGCAACAGAAGTTTGAAGACGTTTCGCTGCTCATCCGAGTAGCTTTGTCAATTCTGTTTGAAGTAAAGGAGAGAGAGTCTTATAAACTGTGCTTATCTTCCTCTGTCTGTGACACACCTCCTTCCTGCCTCCTGAGAAGGTGTTTGCTCCACTGTATTCAACTGGATCAGATTTCATCTTTCCAGCACCTACCAGTCTGCTCTGAACTTAATTCCCAGACAATTTCCGCCTCTAATCAAAACACCTCACCAGGACTCCAGTTGAATACAGTGAATACAGGAAGGAGGTGTGTCACAGACAGAGGAAGATAAGCATAGTTTATAAGACTCTCTCTCCTTTATTTCAAACAGAATTGACAAAGCTACTCAGATGAGCAGCGAAACGTCTTCAAAGAACCAAATAAGTCCAGTTGCCTTTATTTAAAACCCTTTTTTGGATTATCATGACCTGGATGACTGAGAACCTTCACCAGCATCTGGGAATTAAGTTCAGAGCAGACTGGTAGGTGCTGGAAAGATTAAATCTGAGTCCTCCTCCTCTGTTTAAAGTTGGTTTTTCATGTTTCACATAGATGGCTTCTTTAACTCCTCTCTCAAAAAAAAAGAAGACATGGGACCACGGTTTGCAAGGGTGACAAAGCAGAGTCAAACTCCAGCCACAGAAATGTTCCCCCAGCTTTTCCTCTTTTCACCTCCAAACGTTTTTAGTTTTCTGCTAGCTGAAAAGGTGTTTTTTTGGGGGGGGACTCTGGTATTTTTATCTTAAATTGGAATCACTAACCGCCAGCTCTCTGTCCTACTTCTACTTTCACTCTCACTTCCAGGATGTTCTGCCCCAAAATGTGTCCGGGCGGATTAATGCCAATCCAAGCAGTGAGGAAATGCGGCAGACAGACAGCTGGATTGTCCAATCCTATCATTCGGTCCGAACGATAGGATTGGCTGAAGTTTTGACAGAACTGCGAGACAACTACTTTATTGATGTCTTTCTTTTTTTTTAAATCTCCACAATATATTTATGGCTATACTATATTAGAACGTTGTTAAGAGGCTTTTAAAAAAACGTTAAAAGCTACATTGTTTACCTGGCTACTGAGTATGCCTTTAATCATGATCTGTGCTTTTTGTCAGAATGTTAGTAAAAATGTTTTCTGATATCCAGAGAAAATGAATATTTTGAACTGCAAAAAGAACTACCTTTGTCTCTCCTTCAGGTCTACATGAGGGCGATGGTGGACTACCGCCCCCTGCAGGACTCCTCCATCCCCTGTCCAGTTGCAGGAATGGCTTTCAGCCGAGGAGACCTGCTGGAGGTGGTCGACCAGTCAGACGGACAGTGGTGGCAGGCCAGAAAGCTGCGCTGTGGTGCGTCCTTTGCTGGTTTGATTCCCTCTGCCAGCACGCTGAAGAGGTGACACATAAACACACACATTCCTGTGGCTGCCACCAGAGGAAGCTGCTCATTTACTGAAACAAATATCAGTTTTTGTGTGATTTAAAAAATTAACAAACTAAAAGATACCTGAAAAATTCTAAAAAGCACATTTTGATTACTGTAAGTTCAATTTAAACTTGATTCTGGTGCTGTTTCTTTATTTTTACCAATGATAGTTTAAATGTACTATAAATAAAATAATTGTATATCAAAATTTGAATACATCAGGATTTATTCAGCTTAAACTACAGGATGTTGTTGAGGATAGTTTCTTTTTATACTTTGCAGCAGTGATGATGTCATGTGTTGTTTTTCTTTCCTGCAGTAAACAGCAGCAGTGGCTCTGTCAGCCGTTACAGGTTCATTCCTGCATCAGACCCTGTGAGGATCCTTCACCTCCAAAGACTCCAGCCTGGTTCCTGCCTCTGCTAACTGATCCAAACCTTCTTAACACGGCTGTGTTTAAAACTGCAATCATTATTAATATTATTATTATTATCACTAAATCACTATTGCATTTGGAGTCTATTTAGTCTGAGAAATTAATTTTTTACAATCTGAGCATCTGGAAGCTTTCAAACTGAGCAGAGGTTGAAACCATGAACACCTGGGTCTGTTTAACAATCAGTGTATCTGAACTAAATATATGTGGAGGAATAAAGAGACAGGATTTTTGCAATGTTAATGGAGATGTGATCATATGTGATCACTTGCTTTCAGTTGTGATATGCAGCCTATAATATACCTGAAACTTTTATTAAAAACTTTTTAAAAAAAATAAAGAAGTAAGAAAAAGTAACAGAGTTTTAAACATTTTTTAAATTTAAAAGAACAAATGTTCAAATATATAAAATATAAATTAAAAAATACAGAAGTTTAAAAGTTAAAAAATACTAACATTTATTAAAGTTAACTAAAACAATACAATAAAATAATAGAGTAAAAAAAAAACTGCAGACATTTAAAAGTTAAAATATTTCCAAAAATGAAATAAATTACCAAATAAAATAAACTTTATTAAAAATGATAGATTTTTTTCAAAGTAAAATCATCTCTAAAAGCAAGCTAAAAAAACTTAATAAAATATGTTCTAAAGGACAAACAAACAGAGACAAACAGTTCAAAGTACAGACATACAAAACTTTTATTGTGTCGAATTTGTGTTGATTTTTACATTTTAAATGGTTTAATTTTGAAAAAGAACACATTTTAAAGTTTTTAGAGATTACTAATTCTGATAGCATGGGGAATTAAAATGTACATCAAATGAAAACGTAGGTATCAGGAGGCTTTTTGACACATTAATTGCATTAACCAGATATTTAGCAGCACAATGACAGTAAAATCCATTCTGAGTGTTTTAGCTGTTTTTGGGGTCTTTAGATTGTAGACTGAAGCCCAAGATAGCAGCCTACAGAGCTATAACATCATTATTCCTCTGGGTAGGGTCACCTGTGTGTAAATCTGTGTGACTGTGAAACATCAGAACTTTTAACAGTTTATTTTCTTTCTGCTTTCCCAAGTTTCTCCAGCTGATCCTGGTAGGTGACATCATTCATAAAGTCAGTTTATTGCTTAGAGCCATGATGAATCACTGCTCTTTTTATTGTTTGTATCCAGTTAAAACATCCTTGTGTTGGTTTTAGCAGCTGTCATACCTGTGTTTGTGTGACCTTGCTAAAATGTGACTTTATAAAATCAAGCTGCAACAAACCGTTGTGTTTTTTTCTTTTAGAGGAGGATCATCCTCAGTCTGATGACAAACACATCGTAACAGGTAAAGCCGTCACAAAAGAATAAAGTGCTTTCCTTGACTAAAGATCACCTATTAGAAAAAGAAAGATCTTACGTGCTTCTCTTCTCAACAGATTTGGAAAATAATCAAGAACTAAACTTAGGTAGGTAGGTAAGTCTGTTCAGACACGGAGGAATGACTCTGATTAGGACTCATGTAACATCTTTATTTCCTGTCCTCAAAAGTCTTTGTTACCAAGAGCCAAACACACTAGAACTACTCTGTTTAACAAGGTTTAGGAGTGTTGACTTACTGAATAATTAGACTGTTTATTGCTGTTTTGGACTTCATGAAAGATTAATTTTTAATTCTTTGATGCATGTACATGTTTGGGTTTTTTGCAATTTAATTTATAACGTATTTGATAAATTTGTCATATATATTTTTTATAAATTATACAAGGTTGTGGGTGTTTTTTTCAGCTTCTTGTAAATAAGATGATATGAAATACTATCATTAACATCCCTAATGTGTCTTTAGAAACCCATTCAAATCACATTTTTGTGCCCATCTCAAATAAAAGTTTAAAACCTGTTTCTTATCATTCCTGAGGCTTTTAGTTGGAATTCTGATCAATTTTCTTCCTGATGATGTCATTCTTATCATAAATGGCAAATAGAATAATGAAACCATAAAAGTCCATTGTATAAATATTCAAAAAATTAATTGTATATGTATTTTAGACTATGAAATGGAGTTGCATCAAGAACAAAACATGGGAATTTTGGGGTTAAAATAAAAAATCATTATTGCTTGATTTGTATGATTAGATGCTGATTTAAAGGATAAATAAAAATGTGTTGAATGTTTCTTTCTTTCAGATGAGGCTGACTCTGATGTTACTGATGGAATCCATTTAGGTAAGACATGTTTTAAAGGCATTTAATCATCTCGTAATATTTCACTTATCCACTAATCATTAATAGAGGCAGCTCTTTCAAAATATTAGGTGTGTGAGGAAACATTGATACACTGAAATATTGCAATGTTCAAAGCACTGTATTCAATTTACAAGCAAACCATAACAGTGGTGGTTCATTTTTGTGTTGCATTTAATACTCTGACCACTAGCTGGCAGCAGTTATACCTTCTAGGCTGCTTCAAGGGGGAAAAAAACTTCATGATTGCACTGGTTTGGTGATTTCTGAATTCAGTTCCCATATTAAGTGTTTTTATTTGTTCTGTAGAGAAATGTTCTGGTTCAGTGAACAGCTTTGAGTGTTTACTATGCTGTGACAGTTTTCCTACAGTTCAGTTCTTTTAAAAAATGCAATATATCATCTTGTTTGTAGTATGACATAATATCGTATCAGCCTGGTGGTTGCCAATATACAGCCCTAGTTTATATTAAGCTTTAAAAGCTCTAAAAACACATTTAACCTGCATAGTTAGATAAGTGGGCAAAAACAATTTGTAACCAGCCCAGCCGTTGATTTTGTAACAGCCTGATCCGGCAGTACTCCTTTAGCATTAGCTGAAAGTGAATGATCACAACTAGCATTGTGAGAAAACAGTCCTTGAAACTCACTCAGTAGTGATACTAATTCTGCTTAAGTCTCGTTTCCATTGCAGGGTTCGATACGGTTCGGGGCGGGTCCTCGTAGTTTCATGCGAGCGTTTTCATAGGCAGTCAGACCCTCACTTGACAGGCGGGGTTAAACATAAATGCGTATTGTCACATCATACCAGCGCTGTCCTTAACTTTTCTATATTGGGCTTTTAATTTCTTCAGCCTGGCCCGACACTGTTCCGCCGTCCACTCAAATCCTTCAGCTGCATCCTGAGAAGCTTCTTTATAAACTCTTTCATTTCTTACCAATCCATCTAGCTCATCCTGAATGCAGCTCGCCAAATGTTTGGAGCTCTGAAAGTGATCAAACCTGGTGCAACTTGCTGGCATTTTATCACATCCGTGTACAACAACGGTCTAACCTCTGCCAAATAACCCAAGGAGGCATATGGGTCTGGATCGGTGAATCCCTTGCGGTCTGCGGCTGGACCGGCCGGGTCCTGCGTTACCGGCCGGATTGTTTTGATCTTAATGAAATAACTTCTCACTATAGTAATAAAGTAATAAAATAACGGTACGCCGGGGTTTGTTTTGCTTGTCACAAGCAGTGATCAGTGGACTGTGTTGTTTAAATGCCACAACTCCGCCCTAACCATATTGCTCCATTCTCCTATGGACCCACAGCTGAGGAGGACCGTTCATGGACCATGAATGGCGCAGTCCGGTTTGGATGTATGGACCAGTTTTACAATGGAAACAGATAAAATAGTGATCCGACCCGCCCCGAGCCATACCGAACCTTGCAATGGAAACGAGACTTTAGTGACCTCAATAAACATATTGACTGCAAGTGAAAATAAAAAGTAACACGAAGGAATTACAGGTACTATTTTAGACTTGGGACTACTTTATGACAAAAAGCAGCTGTAAGCCTCCGCTGAACGGCAAAAGGAAATGACACAGCGGCTCCAAGGAGACCTACGTCTGTAAATACAAATACTGGCTACTAGACTCAACCTGGTAATGTTTTTGAAGATAATCTCTTTGCAGCTCCTGACTTTGTGTTATTTTTCATCATCTGTGAAGTTTGAAAACAACATTCGGATACGTGTTTACGGAAGTACAGTGAGTGCAGAATTATTAGGCAAATGAGTATTTTGACCACATCATCCTCTTTATGCATGTTGTCTTACTCCAAGCTGTATAGGCTCCAAAGCCTACTACCAATTAAGCATATCAGGTGATGTGCGTCTCTGTAATGAGAAGGGGTGTGGTCTAATGACATCACCACCCTATATCAGGTGTGCATAATTATCAGGCAACTTCCTTTCCTTTGGCAAAATGGGTCAAAAGAAGGACTTGACAGGCTCAGAAAAGTCAAAACTAGTGAGATATCTTGCAGAGGGATGCAGTACACTTAAAATTGCAAAGCTTCTGAAGCGTGATCATCGAACAATCAAGCGTTTCATTCTAAATAGTCAACAGGGTCGCAAGAAGCGTGTGGAAAAACCAAGGCGCAAAATAACTGCCCATGAACTGAGAAGAGTTGAGCGTGCAGCTGCCAAGATGCCACTTGCCACCAGTTTGGCCATATTTCAGAGCTGCAACATCACTGGAGTGCCCAAAAGCACAAGGTGTGCAATACTCAGAGACATGGCCAAGGTAAGAAAGGCTGAAAGACGACCACCACTGAACAAGACACACAAGCTGAAACGTCAGGACTGGGCCAAGAAATATCTCAAGACTGAGTTTTCTAAGGTTTTATGGACTGATGAAATGAGAGTGAGTCTTGATGGGCCAGATGGATGGGCCCGTGGCTGGATTGGTAAAGGGCAGAGAGCTCTAGTCCGACTCAGACGCCAGCAAGGTGGAGGTGGAGTACTCGTTTGGGCCGGTATCATCAAAGATGAGCTTGTGGGGCCTTTTCGGGTTGAGGATGGAGTCAAGCTCAACTCCCAGTCCTACTGCCAGTTTCTGGAAGACACCTTCTTCAAGCAGTGGTACAGGAAGAAGTCTGCATCCTTCAAGAAAAACATGATCTTCATGCAGGACAATGCTCCATCACACGCGTCCAAGAACTCCACAGCGTGGCTGGCGAGAAAGGGTATAAAAGAAGGAAAACTAATGACATGGCCTCCTTGTTCACCTGATCTGAACCCCATTGAGAACCTGTGGTCCATCATCAAATGTGAGATTTACAAAGAGGGAAACCAGTACACCTCTCTGAACAGTGTCTGGGAGGCTGTGGTTGCTGCTGCACGCAATGTTGATGGTGAACAGATCAAAACACTGACAGAATCCATGGATGGCAGGCTTTTGAGTGTCCTTGCAAAGAAAGGTGGCTATATTGGTCACTGATTTGTTTTTGTTTTGTTTTTGAATGTCAGAAATGTATATTTCTGAATGTGGAGATGTTACATTGGTTTCACTGGTAAAAATAAATCATTGAAATGGGTATATATTTGTTTTTGTTAAGTTGCCTGATAATTATGCACACCTGATATAGGGTGTTGATGTCATTAGACCACACCCCTTCTCATTACAGATATGCACATCACCTGATATGCTTAATTGGTAGTAGGCTTTGAGTCTATACAGCTTGGAGTAAGACAACATGCATAAAGAGGATGATGTGGTCAAAATACTCATTTGCCTAGTAATTCTGCACTCCCTGTATGTCTCCTACTTCAGCTTAAGTTCATCTTATATTGATTAAGAATGAAGCTGTTTTGCTCAAAGTTTCAAAATAACATTATGTTCCTATTCATACAATATCACAAAATATACATTTATGTGTCTGAATGACCACTATGTTGCATCATTGCTACTACTACATCAAGTTTTAGCCGAGCATTAATAAAAGTATGACTCATTGATTATCTGTGGTGGCCATCTTGGATTATCTCCAATCCATTGTGGATGTAGTTGTGATGGTTACTTTTTGAAAGGTTTAATACATTTCAATCTATGGTTACATTAACTCTTTAACTTCCAAACCAAGAAAATGACAATATTAATTTTAAGATAATAATAATAGGATTTTTTTACAGTTTTATTTATGTTAAGTTTAGTGGATACTTTAATAAACTATTTGGACACAAATATGTTCTACCAAGTGGTTGACCTGCAGTTTGATGGGTTAGCAAATTGTCATCAATGATTTACAGCCTCAAAATCTGAACCTGGATCATTTATTTCCAGTTGACCAATAATGATGTTCTTGGCCCTTACCAGCTGGTTTCCATCGAAGTTTCCGTCTCTGGAGGAGGACATGCCATAAGGAGAGATGGTCGTCCTGCACCTCCTGCTCACCCAACAGCAATGCTCTGTGTTTCCCCTACGAGGAGGTGGCTCTGTATCAGCGCCTCCCACAGGAGAACTACCGCCTCCTCATTCTCATTGGTGAGAGAGAGAGAGAGAAATAATTCAAGAATAATTCAAGATTTATGAGAATGTGTTTTAATATCGTTGACATCAAGTGTACATTTTTCTTTAACAGTTATTTTTCAGTTTAATATTTTATTTAGGTTACATTTTTAAAGTTTTTAACCTTTAACTTTAAAATATAGGATTATTTTTATTTTATTTTTAAATGTATTTTATTTAGGTATTCATGTAGTTATCATTTTAACTTTGTTTCAGTGAGATTTTTTAAATTTATTTTATTTAGGTTCTTTTTTTAGTGTTTGTATTTTTTTAAATGATCAGTTTCTCCTTTTTTATTTTTCTTTCATACTATTATATTGTTTAATTAACGTATTTAAACATTTGTATACTTTTAACTTATAAAATAAAATGGTTACTTTTTCTGGCTTTCTTGACATTAAAACATTTTTCAACT
The DNA here is from genome assembly GCA_006937965.1 of Callopanchax toddi. Classification (NCBI taxonomy): domain Eukaryota; kingdom Metazoa; phylum Chordata; class Actinopteri; order Cyprinodontiformes; family Nothobranchiidae; genus Callopanchax; species Callopanchax toddi. The sequence continues at coordinate 138,957 of SSNR01000687.1, read as the reverse complement.
TAAGCGATCAGATGGTCACTCTTCCCATAAAGGGTTAAAGGCTCACTCCATTTTTTTCTTTCTCTCATCAGTTTACTGAACATTGACAAAATAGCCCTTTAAATCATTTGATTGCACACTTGAGCACATTCACGTTAACAGGCAGTAATAGCTCTGATTTCCTGGAAACATGAGGAGTGTTCCTTTATCGCCATCATGTCATTTTTCAACCAGGTGCTTCTGGTGTTGGAGTTAATGAGTTGAGGAAGAGACTCATCAAGCTGAACCCTTCGACCTTCCAGGGACCCGTGCCTCGTATGTACATCTTCGAGATACTCAGTTCTACAAATATTTCTCTTGGATTAAATACTCCTACAGTGACTCAGAAACAAGAAAATCATGAATGATGTAATTTATAACTTTTTGTGAAAAACTCATCTCAAAGATACTTTTGAGAAATTGCTAAACTTGGAGTGGATTAACTTCTTGAATTTACATCGAAGCACTTCTGGGCACCTTTCATCAGAAACCCGCATGTCTGCTGGGGCTGGTTCGCTCCTGGGTCTCGGGTCTCTGGTTCTGGCTAGATCTACTCTGGATGGCCGGCTGCAGGCGGTGCCTGTGAGCTCCTAGCCGCGACCCCCCAGGGGCTCTAGCGCGGCGACTGCCGGGGGGCCCACGTGGGGTGAGCCTCTGCGCCCTCTGGGGGAGAGTTTAGCGACTGCCCTGATGGCGGTCTCCCTGGGGTGTCCGTGCCCTGGGTGGCCTCCGGACGTCTGGGGCCTGGACCTCCTCCGTGTCCTCCGTGGGCCTTGGGGACGGGTCTGTGGCTCCTCGAACTTATTATTGAATGTTTCAATAGAGAAACCTTACATAAACAAGCGCGCATATATACACACAGGTGATCACAAGGTGCTCACATAAAGACGGACTCAGGTGTTTTCAGACACATTGACTGGGGCTGTGGTTGGCACTGAACTCTCCTGAACTGGTGTATACGTATACATTTGAAGAATATCACAACTGTTGTATATTCATATGCTGTTTCTTGCTGTTGTATCTTTTCTCCCTGTTTTGTTTGTTTGTGCTTTATTTACAGGTCTAGAAGTGGACTCTTCACATCTCTTGTTCTCTTCTTTTTCTGTTTACTTTCTCCCCCATCCCTCTTTCTGTACCCTTCCCTTCACTTTTAGGCTCCGTGTCCAATCAACCATAAAAACATTCTAATAAAGATTTTGGGGGTTATATTTAAACAAAAATCAGGAGGAGTTTTATAGCAGTGGCTGTAACCTCTCACCTGAAACAGCAACACTGTTGGGCTTGTTTTTGGCACTCAGACATTATTCTGTTTGCTCCACAGCCGGACAGGACACGGGGTTAAAAAAAAAAAAAAAAAAAAAAAAAAAAAAA
>SSNR01000687.1:119903-137558 GCA_006937965.1 Callopanchax toddi | reverse complement strand
TAAAAAAAAAAAAAAAAAAAAAAAAAAAGAAACCCGCATGTCCATTCCTGTATGTGTCTGCTGCCCCCTGGTGGATGATATACAGGTGGAACTGGCCAATTGTATTTACTTTTTACTGTTATGTGGTTATAATAAAATTAACAAGATTATATAGCAGTTAATTTAACTTTAGCCAATAAACAGTTCAGTATTAACATCTAGTTTAATTATGATTTCACATTTCAGGCTTTGAAACATTAAATCACCTGAATGTTCACTGAAAAAAGAAAACATTGGTCTAACCTAAAAAAACAGGGGTCTAACTTTAAAAAATTGAAGTAATCAGTCACAAGTAATTTAATTAGGTTTATCCAAGTTAATCTTTTTAAGTTTACTTTGAACAAACTTAATAAATTAACTTTGAAATAACTTAATTTTTCCCCCCAAAGTTTCTTTCATTCAAAATAAAACAAGTAAAACATATAAACAATAAGATATACATAACAAAAAAATCATATTTGAACGAAAAGGAGCAGAATGAAGAAAAAAAATTCTTATAATTTCTGCCCCCTTTTCCAGAAGAAATGATCTATACAATTTCCATTTGTCAGTCACACAGATTCATTTTGAACTCTGTTCTGTTCTTATTTCCAGATTGATCATGATCATTGGTTTAAATTACATTTTCATAATTACTTAGTAGACTCAATTTGGAACATTTTTTTAATATATTAACTGACAGTAATTTTTTAATTTCCCTTTTAATGTTATTCCATAATTTAAAGCCACATTGTGGAGGATTTCATCAAGGGAGCAGTTTTTGAATCTAACGTCCAACGGCTCCTCCTCCAAACACCTCGACACGCGCGTCCGGTGCCGTGTGCGCATGCACACGGCGCATTACGTTGCGGGCATAAACTGTGGAGCTCAATGTGTAGGGTTTAATCACTCACAGTTCACAACTCTTATTCCAACACTACCAGGCTCTGATGAACCCTGTCTGTTCCTGCTGCTTCTGATACTTAGCTCTGTAGCAGTGAGCTGCTGCTACTCTGTCTGTAGCTGAACACAGAAATGACTCGGCCCTGAATGAACTTTCTAACCAAAATAAATGCGTAACCCTGTCAAGCCTTGCCATTCTGTGAGGTGAAAGGTTTAAAAATAAAAATAAATCCATCTTTAGCTGGAGAATGGGTAGGTTTTTAGTAGAAATGAGCTGTGAGTCCTCAGTGAACGGCTGAGAAACACACGGAGCGTCCTGTACGACAGCTCTTCCTACTGGTACAAGTTGGCTAGATGCGTGCATGTTGAGAGAATGCAGACATTTGAATTTTATTGGCTAAAAAATGTCGGCGGCAAGAAATAATGCAAAGGGGTCTATAGGAGGAAGGAGGGTCTTCATCAGAATGACAGATGTTGTGGAACTCAACCCATAGATCATAGTTTAGACCTGAAATATCATTTAGAACATTTAGAAAGACACAAGTCTACACAAGTCATTTCTACATAAGTCAAATATGGAACAATCAGCGATTTAATTACTTGTGACCAATTACTGCAATTTTTTAAAGTTAGACCCATTTTCTTTTTACAGTGTTCTTGAAAATAAACTGAGCTGATTAATAATCCCCTAGAAAAATTTAATAAGATGTATTAAAAAACAGTTGTCAGCTTTGCTCCTTACCCCAGTTTACCAGTTTACCACTGTATCAGCCTATGTTGTTTAGAAACAGCTGGGAAAGTCTGAGATGAAAGTCAACAGGTGAATCCAGAAATACCAGCAGAGTTGATACACAGAGAAAGCAAAAACTAAATACTGGAACATGGATCCACAAGAGAAATAAACACACTGGCAGGAGCACAATGTATAAATAGGGAGGTTAGTAAAACACAGCTGAGCAACATCAGGGAAAACCAGAGAGGATTACACAGGAAGTCAGGTGATCTGAAATGACAGGTTAGATGTCAAAATAAAACAAGTTCAAGAACCCTCACCCGTAACCTTAGGAACAAGCATGTTAGCTGTTTTAATTTGCCCCATTTCAACCATTTAACCAGTAACAATACTTCAGGGTTCTGGTTTAATTAGTTAAACTGGTGCTTAAGTTTAACACATTGTTCATTGTATTCTTGCAGACACAACTCGTCCAATAAAAGATGGAGAGCAGACGGGACGAGAGTACCACTTTGTCACCAAAGAGCTGTTTGAGTACATGGTCTGCAACCACAAGTAGGCACCTCTTCACTGGGTTGGTCTCTGTGCCTCAACTGAGGCATAAGGCTTCACCCATAAAGAGCCTGAGACTGAAATGATTTGGATTTGTTGATTTGATATCTTATTTATTCATTTTTGTTCTGTTATCATTAATATCTAGTTTCTATTTGCTCCGTTTGTATAAATGAGTGAAAATATTCCTGTTTTTAGGTTTGTGGAGTACGGGGAGGGGAACGGTCATCTGTATGGAACCAGCATCGATGCCATTGAGGAGGTGCTCAAACAAGGACAGATGTGCATCATCGACATCGACCCACCTGTGAGTTTATTCAACAAAATTCATCTAGAAGTCAACGTCTCCTTACTCCTGTACTCTGGTCAGATTTTGTCAAAGTTTATTTTGCATTGTTGAAACTGGTTACATCCAACCTGAGGGACTCAGGGAGCTGCTACAGAGTTCATAGAGAGTATGGAGATTTATTTATATCAAATGTAATCACATGCAAATAAATTAATTCATGTTGTTGCTCTCAGAGGCAGTTCATACATGCAGCCGTCGGCTACTTTGCAAATTATTTCAAACAGACCTTCCTCCACAATGTTAATCGACCTGCAAGCTGTAGCTACCCATGTCGAAAGTTTGTTGCTTGTAGACCCATCATACCTGTACGTCTTCGCTAGAGTCTACCCAGCATGGTTTGCCTTTGGCGAGGAGAAGGAGAACTCTTCATGCGCTGTGTGCTCGATCAACAGATGGTTTTGAGACTCAATGTACTACAGTGTCAACTCTATTCACAACAACAGTATATACAAATAACGTTGGTTTGTCAAAAGAACCATCTTTGATGTTTTCTCTATCCAATCCATTTCTGCATAACAATCACATTATTACCTCTGCAACACCTCCAAACTAGGATGCAGGTCAAAGGGCGCAGGCATGGCCCTTTGACCTGCACACAGGAGAAAAACCAGTAGAAAGCAGTTTCCCGTGTGCAGAGGAGAGTACATACTGTATGCATACATTAATTACACCTAATATTAACGGCATTAAAAGGAATTAATGATGACAAGTTACCTGTTTAACAAATAAACACTGGATTTTCACAAGTCATACGTTTATTTTGACGCTTTTTTAAAGTCAATAAACATCTGTTTTAATTTTTAGAGCATTCCTTTGTTACTGTCAAGGAATCTGAAGCCGTATGTGATTTTCATCAAAGCCCCCAGCCCAGAAAGACTGAGACAAACCCGGAGAAATGCCAGAATCATCACCAACTACACCATCAACAGAGCATTCTCAGTAAGAGCAGCCATCATGCCATTCTGATTGTCACTTCTGTGCTGGTTAAACATCTTTAGTGAGGAGACATTGGAAAGATTACAACTCAAAATCCACCCTGACACAGGACTGGCTCAGAACAAAGAACTAACCAGGACTAACTCTTCTCTTCCCTCAGGAGAAAGACTTTTTGGAGCTGGAGGAGACTTCCCAGCTCATTGAGGCTAAATACAAACAGTACTTTGACAGCACTGTGGTGAATGATGATTTACAGGATGCCTGCATGCAGCTCTGCTCCATCATCCAACAGGCGCAGAACGAACCTCAGTGGATCCCCATCAGCTGGCTCCAAACTGAGGAGTAGCTCCACAGAGGAGCAATAGAAGAATTTTAATTATATAGAAGAATTAGAAGAGATGAGGAGAGGAAAAGGGTGATGAAAAGGTGCAAAAAAAGAAAGGATGGAAAAGGGTGAAAGTATTAGATGAAAGAAAAGTGTGACAGAGAGACATGAACACATAAATCAGTCTTTATGATCATGAGGCTGGATTTATACTGCCAGTGATGATTTAAATTACAATAGCACTTTATAAACAAACACAATATACACCAAAGTGCTGTTTAGTAACTATGTAACAAGACCAAAGACAACAAAATAACTAATAGTAACTATAATAATACAAATAGATCAAATTCAAACAGAGCGCCTCTACTTAGGGCTCAAACCTAGTGAGAAGAGCTGGATCTTTAACCTTTAAAGCCTGAATTATAAAATACTACTAATAAAAAAAATCTAAAATTGTTAATGTTAATATAACAACTCTGTAATATTTGTTTAATTTTATTATGTTATATAACAATATAACTGTAATAAAGAAGTAAACATTTTCCTTTCTACCTGTAGATCCTCCACCAGGGGGCAGCAGACATGTATAGGACTGGATATGGCAGGCCTTTGATCAATCCGGTCACTGTATCACCCAAAGTGGTTTGATGCTGATTTGGGATAAAATAAATAGTCCAAAGGACGCTCCACCCACCTGCAGCCAGCGAAGGACAGGAAGGACACTTCACATCCATTTCTGAGCATTTTAGATTGAATGTACTTATGAAACACAAATAAAGATTTTTATTGTTTCACATTGTCAAATACATTTCATTTGATACTTTTCCTGGATTTCAGCATCAAATTCTGATCAGGTTAAATAATAATAATAATATTTATTTATTATATTATTATTTAATAAATCATAATAATTAAAAACCCTTCTGAAGATTTTAAATGACTTTAGAGTAAATGATGATGCTCGGAGGGCGACAGTGTTGGTTCTGCTGGATCTAAGCGCTGCCTTCGATACCGTAGACCACACTGTTCTTTTAACCCGTCTAAAACAGATCGGCATCTCTGGTGCCGTTCATAGATGGTTCACTTCCTGTCTCACAGACAGGACTTTTATGGTCAGCATGGACACCTGTTTCTCCAGGGTCCATAGCATCACATGTGGTGTGCCCCTGGGTTCCATTTTAGGCCCAGTGCTTTTTAACCTTTATATGCTCCCTCTGGGCAGCGTCATCAGGAGACACGGGGTGAATTTCCACAGTTATGCTGACGACACACAGTTGTACATCTCCGTGTCTCCTGATGACACACAGCCAGTGGATGCACTTTTTAACTGTATTTTAGACATTAAATCCTGGATGGCAGAAAACTTTCTCCAGCTCAACCAGGGCAAAACTGAAGTTTTAAACATTGGTCCTGAGGCCCAGAGAGAGAAACTTTTACCCAAACTACAACTGTCTTTTAATCCTTCCTCAAAAGTTAAGAATCTGGGCGTGATCTTTGACTCTGAGCTGACTTTTATCCCCCATATTAAAAACGTCACCAAAATAGGTTTTTATCATCTCAAAAACATCGCCAGAGTCCGCCCCAATCTCTCTCGGGCCAATACGGAGACGCTGATGCTTTTATCACCAGTAGAATCGATTACTGCAATGCCCTGCTTTCTGGTCTTTCGAAAAAGAGTACTTCAGGTCTACAACTTTTACAAAACTCAGCAGCCCGTGTCCTGACAAAGACCAGGAAGCAGGAGCACATCACTCCGGTTTTAAAATCACTGCATTGGCTCCCCGTATGTTTTAGGATCGATTTTAAGATACTGTTAATGGTTTTTAAGTGTCTTAATGGTCTTGGCCCTTCTTATCTTTCTGAACTGCTTTTTCCATATGAACCCTCGCGGTCACTGCGCTCCTCTGGCAGCCGTCTCCTAGTCATCCCTAAAGTCAGGACACACACCCACGGCGAAGCTTCTTTTAGTTATTACGGCCCTCGCCTCTGGAACGGACTGCCAGAGGACCTCAGGACCGCAGAGAACGTTCAGGTTTTTAAGAATAGACTCAAGACCCACCTTTTTAGATTAGCTTTTAACTGATTATTATTTATTTAGTTTTTTATTCACATATTATTGGTCATTTTACTATTCATATAAGTTCTCGTTATTTTATATGCTACGCATTTGAATCCTCCAGTGTTTCCTCTGTGGAGCCCTCTGCCTTGGGACCGGTGGTCGGCGGTGGCGGCTCGGGCGCTCCCCGGTAGGGCACGGGCAGTGGCGGGGGTTGCCACCCTCCATCCCCGGGTGCCCTTGGTTGGTGTGTTGGCTGCTGACCTGGTTCTACAGCTGACGAGGCAGAGGGCCCACTTGATGGCGTGTTTCTCATTACTGGAGCCATCTGAGCTCAACATAGTGTTTACTGTGGTTTTTATGTGTATGTGTGGGTGTATGTGTGCCTGGGAATGGGTTGTGGACTGGGAGGGGAGAGTGTCATAATTGTTCTATGTGTGGGAAAAGAAGGGAATGTGGGTTGTATGGGTCATTTTAATCTGTCAAGCACTTTGTGTTGCTCGCTGGGGCATGAAAGGTTCTATAGAAATAAAGTTTGATTTGATTTGATAAAAGCCTGTCATCCTTTGAAGGAATGGATGCCACCTTTCAGATCAGAGTTTTAAACTAAGATCATGTCATTTTGATCAAATGTGGAAATAATAATGCATAATCTGATGTGATTGGTTAGCTGTCAGACGTTGTATTGCTTGACAGACTGACCGACTGACTGATCACAGCAGGTGTCTTTCCTGTCAGCTAAGAACAGGGAGCATGAGGCTACAACTCACACAGGATCACCAGAACTGGACCAGAAGAGATTTCAGCTTCAGGTTCAGGCAGCTGGTGGTATAATGTTGTGGTCTTGATCTTAGCATGATTTAACCTCCACAGCCTACCTGAGTATCTTCCAGCAGGATAAATCTCCATGTCTCAAAGATCAGATCATCTCTATCTCATTTCTAGAACATGATGATGGTTCACTGGACTCCACTGACCTCCAGTCAGATTTCAATCCAGTCCAGAACTTTTGAGATGTGGTGGAACAAAAAATTCACGTACTGGATGGAACTGTGTGATGCTGTCATGTCAATCTGAACCAGAACCTCTTAGGAATGTTTCTACCATTTAGTTAAATCTATCTTGGGATGAACTGGTGACCTGTCCATGGTGTCTTTTCACCTGGGGACTGCTGGAGACAGGTACCAGCTCCCTGCAACCGTTACAGCAGCTGTTCCCAAACTTATTTAGCCATGCACCCCAATGTCCCAACCGTGTTGACGCACCCCCAATCCCCATAGGAATGGGTACCTTTCACATTTTAATCAATTCCTGGTACCTAGGAATCCATACTGGTATTTAACTGTACCAATTTTTGATACTTTTGAGTTTTAATAATTAATTCAATTGGCTTTTATATTAAATATAGTTATTTTTCAATATGTATCAAATATGATAAATAACATACAACTGTTTCTATTTTATCGTCGTACTGTTGTACAAAATTATTCAATATGAAAACATTTAACCAACTGCTTAGAGTTTTCTAAATGATGCAAAAATTAAACCAGCTCCATGTCCTCCTATTCCTCTTCTTTGCCCTCTGGAATAACTATTTTGAGGAGAACATGTATTATAAATGTTTGGCCATTGGTACACTCCCCGAAAGTTTTAATCAGGCCATAATAACTGTCTTACCAAAAGGTGATAAAGAATTAACAGATCCAATCAAGTACAGACCAATAAGTCTATTAAATGTGGACTGTAACATTTTATTAAAAATCTTAGCAGCAAGGCTAGAAACTGTGCTGCCACAGATTATTCATAGGGATCAGGTGGGGGTTATTAAGCACCGGTCTTCAGCTGACAATATGAGACTGCTACTACATCGTTTGTAGGCCCAGAAGGCCTTTGATAGGGTTGAGTGGAACTTTTTGTTTGCTGCAATGTCAAAATTTGGACTGGGTGATAATTTTTGCAGGTGGGTCAGGACCTCAAACCCCAAAGCTGCTGTTGTTACCAATGGAGTTTTATCCCCATTTTTTAATTTATCTAGATCTACTTAACAAGATTGCAATCTTAGTCCTCTTTTGTTCACAATGTTTTTGGAGCCTTTGGCCATTAAAATCAGGAAACAGTCCAGAATCAAGGGTGCGAGTACAGGAGGAAGGGAACACAAATTATTTTTGTATACAGATGACATTTTGGTGCTATGTCAGGATCCTGCTAACTCTGTGATGTCATTGCGTGAGATTATTGATGGCTTTTCTAAATTTTCAGGCTATAAGACTAACTGGCACAAGTCAGAGGCAATGCCAGTATCTCGGACTTGTAATACCAATCTACTGTCTGCCTTTAATTTTAAATGATTACAAAAGGGGATGAAATATTTAGGAATAGTACTTAATCCTTCTTCTACATCTACATCTGGCTTCCTTGGAGAGCGGTTGCACTTTATTCTTCTCTCCCTTTAGTGTTTCCCCTGCAGCTGTCTTGTCTTGTCTAACCTGAGCAACTTCCTCATTCCTTCTGGATAAATACTTTTTTCAATATGGATCTGTTTTGCTGGTTTTCTTTGGATATATTTTTTCCACTTTCAAAACAGAGAGGGGTTCTCTGACTCGGCTGACAGGGACTGCACTTTTGGATTAATGAGGATTGGGTCTACACTCATTGGCATCTGCGGGGGCTTGATTCATCTGAAAATAACGGAGCTGCGGGAGCGATTGGCAGGTGTCCTGCACTTCTGAAGGGGCTGATTTGTGTTTTGAACACTGAAACGCTCACGGTGAAGGAGTTGTTTTGGAGGACTGGCTGCAAACAAACTCTGCATGGAGCAAATTACAATCGAGGTGTCTGACTGCACAGATCAGTGGGGATGGCCATGATTCAACTGTTTGGAGGGGTGAAGCCAGCAAAATGAACAGTAATGAACAATAAGGCAGTGGAGAAAACATGGCTGCTGCCTGCGACAAAACAACTTCTTATCTTATCTCTGCCCTTGAACAACCCCACGCTACAGAGTGAATGGAGCCGCTGCTCTGAACCCTCCCTCCCTTCTACGCTCTCCTCCTATCTACTCCCTCACCCCTGCTGAATTGGAGCAGTACGTGCAGCTTGTCACTGCCCGATCTGTAACGGAAACCCGATCGGTTCTGCGCATGTGCGAAATGAGTCTACATCCGCTGAAGCTTTTTACAGTAATTACGGGTCAGAGTATCAGTTAAGATGTTAACAGTAATAAGTGTTTATTAAAAAGTTTACAATAATTACGTTTCATACAATGTTGAAGAAAATAAAAAATAAAAAGGGAGTTATGGATCAGGACGGCCCGATTCTTCTGCGCATACGCAAAGTCGGATGGTACAGATCAGGTCTACCCGATCGGTTCTGTGCATGTGCAGGACGCGTGTACTTGCAGTGAAGTTTTTTATGTTAGTTACGGTTCAGAGTATCTTTTAAGGTGTTAACAAGTATATAATAAATCTATATACATACATAATGTATTAAAATGTTTATACACGTAGGTATCCATTGTTTAAATGGACCGAGCAGTCGAGAAAGAGGCAAAAGCTGTTGGTAAAAGCTAAGGGCTAACTGGGAGCTAACCGTCACATTCAAAAGACTTGAATGTCGCTAAGTTGGCGAAAAGCAGAAGTGACGTAGCTTCGTGCATGCGCAGAACTGATCGTGCTTCCGGTTACAGATCGGGCAGTGACACAGCTGCTTCAGCGCTGAAGTTTGCGCCATGATGGCAGAGTTCCTGGTCCCGCCCACCTACCCTGATGTGTTTTCTAACTGTGGAATGTCTGTGTTTGTTGTGTACGCTGAGGTTTTTTGTATCTGTCTCAGTCATGTCTGGTAGGCATGGATGAGGGGGCTACTTTTTCTTCCTCATCTTTCCCTGTTGTCAGCCTTTTTCCTAACTGCTTAAAGGGGGCGCCACACAAGTGGCTGCATGCCCGCAAGTACAGTCTTACCTGTCTGTGTGTCTAATCCTGTAAGGTTGTACTGAAAGTGAATTTTCTCTGAGGAATCAATAAAGGTCATCTCAATCTCAAGTTCTCAATCCTGATATTAGTGAAATTATGACAGACAACATAGAAAAACTGCTTTCTAGAATCGCAACAAATTTGGATAATTGGAGTAAATTGCATTTAACACTTTGGGGCAAAATAAATATAATAAAAATGGTTATAGCTCCTATGATAAATTATTACATTGGAATGGTGCCCATTTGTATCCCAACACAAATTCTTAAAAGATACAATAATATGATAAAACATTTCCTATGGGATGGTGGTAAACCCTGGATTAACATGAGCAAATTGTGCCAACCAAAAGAAAAAGCAGGATTGTCATTACCCCCAACATTTTGCTCACTGTAGTATCTCATTTGAAATGTCTAAAATATGTAAACATTGGGCAGAAACCAAACCAGACCTAGACTGGATTTTGATTGAACAAGAGCTTACCTTTCCATTCACTCCTATAGAGGCACTGTCACAGAAACTAGACAATGAGGGGGATAAATTAATTAATCCTATTTTAAAATTTTCTAAGATGGTATGGCACGAGGTTCATAAAAGATGTTCAATCTCCCAATATCTTCAAAATGCATCCTTGTGGCTCAAACCTAAAATTAAAGTAGGTAAACAGTTAATCTATTGGTCACAGGCTAAAGAAAGGAATAAGGACAGTTAGTGATTTGTATGAAGATGACTCATTTATTCAATTTAATCCATCCATCCATCTTCTGTAGCCGCTTAATCCTCCACAGAGGGTCGCAGGGCAGCTGGTGCCTATCTCCAGCGGTCAAGGGGCGAGAGGCAGGGGACACCCTGGACAGGTCGCCAGTCCATCGCAGGGCCACACAGAGACGAACGAGACAAACAACCACACACCCACTCACACCTAAGGACAATTTACCAGCTCAATCAGCCTGACAGTCATGTCTTTGGACTGTGGGAGGAAACCGGAGTACCTGGAGGAAACCCACGCACGCACGGGGAGAACATGCAAACTCCACGCAGAGAGGCCGCAGAGCCGCGATGCGAACCCACGACCTCCTTGCTGCGAGGCAACAGTGCTAACCAACTGCGCCACCATGCAGCCCCTATTCAATTTAATAATCTTTTAAAAATATAATTTAGAGGGCCATAGCCACTTATGGAAATACCTACAAATTAGGGACTGTTTGAACTCAGGAGGAAAACCTCATACAGAAATTCCGATATTCTCCTCTCCACGCCGATTATACCAGCCGTCACAGGCGCACAGAAAATCCGCAGCGCTACCGTGAGTTCATTGCGCAGCCAAGACTCGTCCCTGAAAGGACCGCTTCATTTATAGAACTATAAACTATAAATCTCAGCTCAGCTCGAGCTATAAAACTCAGAGCTCAGTCCTGGAGGAGACGTTGGGCGGAGTCCCGCTGCCTCGGTCAGCAGCCTCCTCCTGCAGCTGCAGAGACTCTGTTGCTGCTGCTGCTTCAGCACATTGCGCAGCGCAACACCCCGCGTCGGGAAACTGAGATAATTCTTTAAACTGGTATAAAAAACAATAATTTAAATATTAATGACGGAGTTGGAAAAGAGCTCGCTGATCATGCACCGGGAGGAGAGGATAAAGCCGCGCGTCCATACTAGAGGATAAAAACAATGTCGACTTTTCTGCGTCTGAATAGAAGAAAAAACGATTTTTCTCAAAACGTTATTTCAACCACAAACTAATTAATGGGGATCTTGTGCACAAGAATATATGTTTAATTATTTAAATATATATAAAAATAATAGATTTCTATTAATAAAAGTAATAGATATCTGATTAAAATAATATATTTCTATAAGGATTGGAAATATATATCTATAAATAATAGATTTCTATATGGATGGATGATGTCTACATGGTGCCTTCAAGTTTTTGTATTTTTTCATCTTTGAAAAGTCAGTAAAAACCTGTTTTTGTCCAAATGAAGGAGATTTATGGTTCGTTTTCTACAGATCAAGTAGCCATTAGCCCTCATCATTACTACAATGTGAAATTTACAGTCAATCAATGTGATCGGTATCAGTGATCAGCAGCAAAAAACGTGATCGGAGCATCCCTAGTCAAAATATAACAAATCTGATGTTTAGTTTTTGAGATATTTTTATTTATTTGGCACACCTGCATTAAATACGTTTTTTAAATTTTTTTTTTAGGGCTACCACACTTATATCGGTATCGGTTTATATCGGTATCGGAAATTAAGAGTGTAGCATCATCAAATATGCTATAACCTCTGACCTTTGATCTCTGTTGACCATCACAACAATAATCCATCTTTTTCCCAATAACTTGGAATACAATGACTCTTGGATTATGTTTTAACCTGAATCAAGATCCCTACAGGTGTCCTACTGTCCACTTTCAGGTGTCCACCTCCCAGATGACCCACTGGACACCGGCTGGTCTAATAAAACACTCTTTTAAAGAGACCACACACCACAGACTGGTGTTCAAACTGTAATCTCTTGTTTACAGAACAGTCTCCTGTGTTCCTGCTCAGGGTCATCCACACACTCACTCTTCAAAGTGTTATAATGTGCTTCTCTGCTATGTCATGCATTTCTACATTTATAATGTGAGTGTTTAACGGGCGGAAGTCATATGTGAGTTGGTAACTCCCTCACAGTCCCCCAGGGCCGGATCTAGCCAGCCCCACTAAGGGGGGCAGGTAGAATATCAGGGGGGGCCAGTCTGGACATGCTAAGAATTTTTTGGTCATCACATCCCCTCAATCCCTTAAATGCATCAAAAACTACACCATCATCATATCAGTTCCTCTATCCATAGATTAATTTTCATATTTGATCCCTACCCTCTACATTTACCCGGGCTTGGGACCGGCACAAGTAGGACACTGGATTATGCCCTGTTGAGGCTGCATTCATCTGGTTGTTTTTTTTTTGTTATTTTTTGTTTTTTGGTTCTTTTTTGTGTTTTTTTGTGTGTTTTTTGTTTTGTTTTGTTCTTTTTTGTGTTTTTTGTTTTTCTTTCTTTCGGTGTCATTTGTCTTTTTTTTAATTTTATTTTTATCTTTATTTTGATTTTGTTAAATCTTATCTATCTATTTAACCCTTATTTTGGTCTTTTAGATTATATTTATCTTTATTTTGATTTTGTTAAATCTTATCTATCTATTTAACCCTTATTTTAGTCTTTTAGATTGTTTACTTTTATTTTTATAATCCATCTTATCTGTTGAACCTTTCTATTTTGTCTTTTAGATTATATTTATCTTTTTTTTAATCTATCTTAATTTGCATTGAACCTACCTTTTGTGTTTTATATTACTTTTTATTTTTTCCATCTTATCTATATATTGAACCTCTCATTTTGGTCTTTTACTTAATTTTTTAATTGTATCCATATATCCTTTATCCATTTTCTATTGTTTATGGTATTTCTATCTTTTTTTGTGTGTATATTTGTTGTTTTTATTTCTTTATGGCTTATATTAGCAGGGGAGCACACAATTTTTCATCCCACGTTCTTAAGGGAGAACCTGGCGCTCTTGTCTGGTTCTCACATGGGGGTGGAGGGGTGGGGTGGGGGTGGTAGGTTGATGAAGGTGGTGATGAAGAAGCTGTCGCTGTAGGCTGTTTTTTGTGTGTGTCGCTCTAGTACTGGGCAAAAATGCTCACGGACTGGATCAGATCATGGATTTCAGTCAAAGATTTGATCATTCTTTGAATCAGCAGAAAGAAAAATAAAAGACAAAAAACTTTGATCTCTATTTATTTTGTAGCAACATTTTTCTGCTCAATCATTTAACTCAAGATGTCAATCCAATGCTTAAATAAAATGTTTAATCATATAAAACAAATTAAATGGTGAAAAGACTTCTGATCACCTCTCGGGTCAGACAGAGCCGCTCACTGCCGACAGACAGCTGCAGCAGGTGAGGAGGGTGGGGGGTGGGGCGTGATGATCAAGGTGTTCTAATCGCTCCTGACTGAACACCGTTAGTATTAATGTTCATTAGCTCGTATAAAAGACCAAAACAACATGTTATCTAGACAGAAATAGATGAGTCTGGTTTCTCTATCAGAGAGGAGATCAGGTGACAGATGGGGTGGGGGGTCAGCTGGTCCGTGCGCACATCAGAGAATGGATCAGTGATCCTTTGTTCTGGTTAACTAAAATGACTGAATCTGATAGAGAGAACTTGATATGTGATGACAAAATGAACTCCTTTCTCAGAGGGGAATTATTTATCAGCTGATTCAGAGCGAGCTGTCGGGTCGGGGAGGATTTAGCAAACGCACGAGCGCGGATCCGTGAACCGTGTCCCGAACCATAGAGGGCGATCGGTACAGATCACTGATCTATTGTGACCTGTTGCACCCCTCCTGAGCATGTGTGAGTTGTGTGCGTGGGTCGGATGTACTGTGATTGTGTGTGTGTTGAAGCGTGCGTCAAAGTAGCCGTGCGTAAAGGCGCGGTGCCAGGCGCATTGGAGATGCTGTGAGTGTGTGTGTGTCGGAGGTCCTGCTGTGTGTCCACTATCTTCAGAGCTTCATGTGAGCACTCAGTCACTGAGCTGCAACAGGATGTGAAGCTCGGCAGATCGAAGGGTCTCCCATCGGGACCGCGCAGCGCTGGTCCGCTCGGGCAGGCGGTTCTGGTACCATGAATGAAATCCGTTTCTGATGACACCTCCCTATGCATCTACCAATCAGTAGCTACTTTGAATGAGGACAAACGGAAGAGAGCGCTCACTCTGACCATTTTTCATTGAAATATTTTTTAAATTTGGTATTTCTGCATGCAATCGCGTTTGGGGGGGCAGTCATGGAATTTGGGGGGCAATGCCCCCCCTTGCCCATGCCTACATCCGGGCCCGCAGTCCCCCTACCCAATCAGAGCCACCCACCAGTCCACTAACTCAGTTTTGATTAGTACACTTAATATCTTCTGATTGGTTGAATTTAAGATAACTCTTCTCAAAACTAATATTCAGTTCCGGTACGAGCCAGTCGGAGTCTGTGCTACCGCCTGAATCTAGTCGGAGTCGGTGCTACCGCCTGAATGTAGCTGAGCTGCTATCTTCAGAGTCTTGGCTGAACCTCCATCAGCTTTGAACAAGGCCTTGAGAGACACCTGCTTGTGTCTCTCCCTCTCGTCTCTCCCTCACCACGGGAACTGATCAGAAATGACTTCACCATGCCTGCTGAAATGCCTCCCTTGCTGACCGGGAAGTATCCACGGACTTCCCGGCGAGGTCCTCGGCGGCCACGCCTTCCAGGACCACCACTCCGAGTCTGGGGACTCCAGCCTCAGCTCGTGGAGAAACCAACGCCTGCCAGATCCAGGAGCGTCCACCTTTCAGTGAGCGAACACCACTTTCTGATCGAGAGGTTTGCTTTGATAAAGCTTAATTCTTCCAAACTAAATTAAGCCAAAACTAAATCCCATTCCAAACTCAAATTAGCCCTAAATTGACTCTTAAAGTCACAACTAGGTTAACTAAATTAACTAACTTCCCTAGGCATTAAAACATATGCTACGGTCCGTTAAAACTCACAATTAACTTATCTTTAACATCCTCAACATCCATCCATCCATCCATTTTCTGTAGCCGCTTAATCCTCCACAGAGGGTCGCGGGAGAGCTGGTGCCTATCTCCAGCGGTCAAGGGGCGAGAGGCGGGGGACACCCTGGACAGGTCGCCAGTCCATCGCAGGGCCACACAGAGACGAACGAGACAAACAACCACACACCCACTCACACCTAAGGACAATTTACCAGCCCAATTAGCCTGACAGTCATGTCTTTGGACTGCGGGAGGAAACCGGAGTACCCGGAGGAAACCCACGCATGCACGGGGAGAACATGCAAACTCCACGCAGAGAGGCCGCAGAGCCGGGACGCGAACCCACGACCTCCTTGCTGCGAGGCAACAGTGCTAACCAACTGCGCCACCATGCAGCCGCCCATCCTCAACATGTTTAAGAATATTAATTGTGTTTACATCAAACTTTCAAACTGTCTTATCTGTCTGTGTTCTTAGGTTTTTCAAATTAAATGGTTGTTCAATCTTTATCTGCCTCAGCTTCACATTATTAATAAGGTATTTCAATTCACTGTACTCTTTCAAAGAACCTAAAGATACCTTCAATAAATATGAGCTATTATCAGGGTTAAATGACAGTTTATCACTTTTCATTAGAATCCAAAAATAAGTTCTAATGTTTATCTGAAGAGGGTGTAGTTAAAATAACTAATAGTTATTTCCAAACGCTACAAGAGTTAGACAATATCGGATATCGGTAAAAAGCCAATATCGAGCATCCCTACTATATATATATATATAACAGTACACACATATATATATATATATATATATATATATATATATATACTGTTGATTAAATTATTAAATTAAAGTAAATTAAATATATTTAATTATTAAATTAAAGATTAAATTATAGTCTTTAGTCTATTGAGGAATCACCAGTACTTTAATTCCTACTGATTTGTGCTAAATTTTAGTTTTCAGTTTTTTCTTCAATTTACTTGCTTTTTTTGATTTAACTTTTTAATTTCATATTGTTCAGTTATCATTTTTAAAGTGTAAACTTTGTTTTATAAATGTATTTAGTAAAAATTGTGGTTTAAAAGATTTATACTGTTTAAAATAATTTATGAATTTTTAATGTGTATTTAAAATGTGTCTCTTCTTCTGGGCTTGTGTTTGTAGAACCTGGTTGCTTGTTTCTTTGTCGAGATCTGGCAACACGCGTGAGAAGTCATATGTCCCAGGTGGCTTTGAACGCAGCACCCAACTTTTCCGTAGTAAAAGTTGAGGTGCGACCTGTAACTTTGAGCAGAGTTGTCAAATGTTCTTGTTTATCGCGTGAGAAACACCTTGTTTATCTCCATTCGTGGGTTTGAGAAAGATCATAATTAGATTCTCCAGCTTTAACAACCTCGTTGAGCTCGGTGTGTTTTATTGCTTTGATTTCGGCACCCGGAGCCTTGAAACATGTCAGAAGAAAAGATCCTCCCAGAAAGCCCGACCATGGGCTCGGAACCTCAAACTAAACGCGTTTCGATGAACTCACGAGCGATTTGTTCGGTGTGCAAACGTTTCTACCGGGACCCTAAAATCCTCCCCTGCCTCCATACTTTCTGCTCCGACTGTATCGGTCAGCTGGATCCGTTCTCGGTGTCTTCTCTTAGCGGAGAGGCGGCGAAGGCGGACCGACGAGGCGCCTCCGTGACGGTACTCTGTCCTGAGTGCGACTCCGAAGTGGACCTCCCTCCGTCTGGCCCGGCCGGGCTGAGTTCAGACCACCTGGCGCTGGACGAAGTGTTTCTGGAGACGCTGGTGACGGACGGCCCGCTGGGATGCGACCTGTGCGGGGAAGGAGGCGCCGGGAGCCGCTGTGAGGTCTGCTCGGTCAACCTGTGCGGGTTCTGCCGCCAGGCTCACAGGTGGAGTAGGCCGCGACCCTCCGCCCTTCTAACAGTCCACTGGCTTACAACAAGCCTTCAAAATACTGGAGTTAACGCTTTATAGAGATTTGATTTGAACGCCTGGTAACTTTGAAACTTTTAACAAATTTCAATTCAGTTCAGTTCAAGTTTATTTGCGAAGGGACAGTGCATATTAATGAACATATATGTTTGTACATATGTAAATGTGCAAGATTATAGCCAGGGCCAGTGGCGGCTGGTGAAAATTTTTTTGGGTGGGGCGCATTTTTGCTAGTCAGTTTTCAGATGCGCAAAAAAAAAAAAAAAAAAAAAAA
>SSNR01000687.1:106413-119893 GCA_006937965.1 Callopanchax toddi | reverse complement strand
AAAAAAAAAAAAAAAAAAAAAAATCACATATCACCACTAGGGCAGGGAATGATAATATTTTCATCTGACTGAATATTTTTCTGGTAAAAATCCCTACCACCAGTTCTCTAGAAATGTGGAGCTGTTAGGTCTAATTCTACACATCAAACAGTAAAGAAATCATAAAGTCTTCATGAGGAGACCTTAGAATAATATCAATATAATCAGATACAAATAAAAAATAACCAAAATGTGGTCACAGCAGAAGTTGTAAAAGTTTCAAGGAAAAAACAACCTGGCAAAGTCAAAAACATTACTTAATATTCACAATTAGCTTTCTACTGACACCACAAACAAATAAATCCATCTCTAACTAATACAGTCAGATAATTAATGTTACAATTCAGACAACCACTAACCAAGCAAGTCATGACAATCAGCTCAACTAATGAAGCGAATTAACAACAAAATAAGTCAAATCCACTGATAAGTCCCATCAAACCCAGTCAGACCAAACTTCCTTAAAACGCCATAATAATTTAATGAAAAGTAGAGAAAACGCATGAAAAACGGGCTAAACTACATAAACCAACATATTCAATCAGCAGTGTCTGTATTTCTCTAACATTCGGCATACACCTCAACAAACACATATCGCTATTTAAGGTATAAATTCACTCATCAGGACTTAGCACTGCTAGCCGCGGCTAGCTCCGCCTATGGGGTTTTTGAATGGGAAAATCCGTGACAGACGCATAGTCATTAAGACAAAGAAACAAACAAACGAAGTCACTCACCATTGAGTTGATGAAATCAGGACAAATGGAATCATTCGGCTTGTTTTCACAAGCGGGCAAGAAGGATTCTTTGAATAAATATCCATTTTCTACCCTCCATTAAAAAGAGAGCAAGAACTTCCGGTTTCAGTCTGAGCAACACTCCAGACTCCTGCCGTTCTGCGCATGTCACACAGGGACGCTGAAGACCTGCGTCCCGAGCGATCTCCTATTTTTTGCACTCAGTGCGCATGCGTCAGGAAAAAATTCCCAGTGCGCATGTGTCAGGGGCAAAAAACAATGCGCTATGTTGGGACGGCGTCCCGTCCAGACATGCGCAGTAGAACCCAAAGAAACACGACCTATCGGTCCAGTAAAAAAATAGTAAGAAAACCTTTCTAAACTACACCTAAATGCAGATTATACACAGCACTTATTGTATATTTAATGGATGGCTCGTTTAGTTTTATTTTTATGTTAATTTTTTATATTTTGTGATCCCTATTTCTCTTCTTCTTCCTCTTGGGACTGGTGGGGCGGCGCCCGAGCGCCCCCTATGGACGGGCCGCCACTGGCCAGGGCTAATGTCCATCCTTTGTCCCTCGGCAGGTTAATGCTTGCCATACATAAATAAATACAATAGAAAACAAAAACAATGTATGGAGTTCTAAAAATTGCAGCATAATGTAAAAAAGCAGCAAGTTGGAAAATTACATTCTACATGATAGTTTTTATGATAGCAGCTTACTAGAATATTACACATTCCCCTTTAGTAATGAAAATGACAGCTCAAAGTAAGATTATACATTGTATAAAGAATATATACTTGAAAAATAAAAGTCTGAATAACAGTACATCAGTTAGCAGCTTTTCCCTCTATACATGTCTAATATCTGGCTCCTACATTCAGTCTCATCATAAGAACCTCTTTTCAGTAATAACACACACACACACAGACTATTTACACTCGTACCCTTGATGTTATGTAAGGTGGAACTCTTTCAGTTTATGACTAATTGTGGTGACAGATTTGAGCCTCTAGTAGCCATGACTTTAGTTTTTGCTGAATGAATTCAGGGTGCTGCTACACTGGTTTCTGTTGGGATTGTGTTCCATGTTGTCGAGACACGATATGAGAACACCATCTGCCCAAAGGTGCTCCTTCTAAAAGGGACCAGGCAGTCTCCCCTAGAGCTCGCCCTGGTCGATCTGTTATGATTTTCTTTTTGTTTGATAAACTCTTGTTATGCAATCAGAGCCAGTCCATGTAATATTTTGAACACAAGAATAGAATCTGTATATCTGATCATGTTTTCCCAGTTTAGTAGTTTGTTTTTTGAGAATACTGCAATGATAATGTGTTTTTGGTTTTCTGTCTAGGACCTTGTTTGTATGTTGTATTTATCGGTTTTAAAGTTGCTTTGCATGTCGTTGTCCAGCTACTTATATATACAGTAAGTCGTGTGAAACAATCATAGCGTTAAAATACAGTTCTGCTGATCCTTGAGTTAAATTATCTCAGATGTATTTAAAGTTTGACAAGTTAAACTTCATTCTATTATGGTTGAATTAAATAAATTAAACTAGAAAGGTTGCATTTCTTGCAAAAATGCAAAGTTTGAATGCTGAGAGCTGAATGATACAGCTGAAATGGCCCAAAACCAGCTGAATGAAGCTAAAATTTAGCTGAGCTGTAAATATTTGCAGAAAAACTTTAATTGTTTAAGTTTAATGAAGCTTATGTCACGAATGCAAGAGTGAGGTGAACCAAATGCAGTGGAGACGAACGGAGGAGGAGGGAGGCAGAGATAAAAAAAAAAACCCTCAAAAATCTATTTATTACAAAACTAAGGCAGGATTCAAAATACAAAAATAGGATAAAGAGCTAAGGTAAGAAAACTAAACGGGGAAAAACTCAGCTGGATAGACTACAGTCGAGGGCAAGGCAAACCTCGTATGAAAAAACAGAAGAACTAGCAACAGGACAAGACACAGAAGCAGTGGCGGCCCGTCCATAGGGGGCGCTCGGGCGCCGCCCCACCAGTCCCAAGAGGAAGAAGAAGAGGAATAGGGATCACAAAATATAAAAAACTAACATGAAAATAAAACTAAAGGAGCCATCCATTATATATACAATAAGTGCTGTGTATAATCTGCATTTAGGTGTAGTTTAGAAAGGTTTTCTCACTATTTTTTACCGGACAGATAGGTCGTGTCTCTTTGGGTTCTACTGCGCATGTCTGGACGGGACGCCATCCCGACATAGTGCATTGTTTTCTGCTCCTGCCGCATGCGCACTGAGTGCAAAAAATAGGAGATCGATCGGGACGCAGGTCTTCAGCGTCCCTGTGTGACATGCACACAACAGGAGGAGACCGGAGTGTTGCTCAGACCAGGATCGGAATTTCTTGCTTCTTTATAATGGAGGGTAGAAATGGATATTTATTCAAAGAATCCTTCTTGCCCGCTTGTGAAAACAAGCCGAATGATTCCATTTGTCCTGATTTAATCAACTCAATGGTGAGTGACTTCGTTTGTTTGTTTTTTTTTTCTTAATAACAATGTGTCTGTAGCAGATTTTCCCATTCAAAAACCCCATAGGCGGAGCTAGCTGTGCTAAGTCCTGATGAGTGAATTTATTCCTTAAATAGCGACATGTGTTTGTTGTAGTGTCTGCCGAATGGAATAAAACAGCTTTTTGTCACAAGCTGCCAAGAAGGATTCTTTGAATAAATATCCATTTTGTTGCCTCCATAGTAACACCATGAGGAAGAACTTCCGGGTCAACTTCCTGATCTGAAACTCCAGTCACTTCGGACGCTAAATTCAGCGCCCCAGGGCTCTCCATTACTTTGCATTGAAGGGGGGTTTCAGTGCGCCTGTACCCTGCCGGTCCAGTTGTAGACCGCGAGGGATTTACCGGTCTGGAACACCTCTTCCTCACTCAGGTCTGTGAGCAGAGATCCGACCGTACATGGATGGGATAAAATGCCAGCGTTTAGCACCAGGTTTGACCATCAGAGCTCCAAACATTGAGCTGCGTTCAGGACGAGCTAGATGGATTGTTAAGAAATGGAAGAGTTTATAAAGAAGTTTCACAGGATGCAGCTGAACCGTTCGAGCTGATGCCGGAACAGTGTCGGGTCAGACTGCTGGAGAGCCCCGCAAAGTTTAGGACAGCTCTGGTTTGAGGCGACGGCATTGATTTACATGTAACCCCACCTGCCAGGTGAGGATCCGACAGCTGAAGAAAACGCTCTCATGAAATCGCAGGCCGGTACCGGACTACGACCCACCACAAACCGTACCAAACCCTGCCATGGAAACGATACTCGAATCTCCCCCGTTAGCTCCTGTTAGCTGCTGCATGCTAACAGCGATTCCGTTGTTAATTTGAATAGATCGAAGTAACGGCGCCTGTTTAGAGTCACACTGAATGTTTTTCGTCGGTATGTGGGACTCCCATCACATCCAGTCCTGGACTAGACCAGGACCGCCAGGGTTTTTTGTTGCCAAACAGAAGTCACCGTACCGGTAAGGAAGCCGTCTTGTTGTTGTTGACTCAGTGTCCTGACAGACTGGCGATTGGCATTCACAAACATAATAATTTAGCATTTTTGATTAAAATGAATACAGACTGACTCAATTAAACAGCGCTCTAACCTAAAACTAACAACTCATAGCGAGCAGGCAGCTGGCAGATGCTAAATTCAGCGCCCCAGGGCTCTCCATTGCTTTGCATTGAAGGGGGGTTTCAGTGCGCATGCTCCAGTTGTAGAAAACAAAACGTAGGTCTATTGGTAAAGATTTGTGCGCCCGAGACATGCGCAGTAGACCCCAAAGAAACAGAAAGTACATCACAACCTTTCGGTCCGGTAAAAAACAGTTTAAAACTACAGCTAAATGCAGATTATGCACAGCACTTATAGTATGTATAGTGGATAGTAGGGATGAGCTGGATACCCATTTCAGACGAGTATCGGTACGGATAATGCATATTTTCAAAATACGAGCATCGTCCAAGTGAAACACGTGAATATCTGTGCTCGGGCTGAAGGAAAATCCTCATTGGGTAACTGTCTGTCTGTCTTTTCTTCACGCTCTCTGATTGCCCACAGTCACACAGAGAGCGCCCGCCCCTCCCACATCTCTGCAGCAGATCATTAGGTGTGCTGTGGGAAATGATCCAGTTTCACCTAATTGGTCTAAAACCACT
The DNA here is from genome assembly GCA_006937965.1 of Callopanchax toddi. NCBI lineage: Eukaryota > Metazoa > Chordata > Actinopteri > Cyprinodontiformes > Nothobranchiidae > Callopanchax > Callopanchax toddi. The sequence continues at coordinate 114,922 of SSNR01000687.1, read as the reverse complement.
TTTTAAAAACTAATTAATTTTTATCTGCAAATAATTGTCGCGTGTCGGTGCCAGTAATCACCAAATAGACTCTTGTTCTGTTTGGAGTCAGACCGCATATCAAATCCAGGACCTGACTGGACCGGGTCCGGAGTCTGGGTAGACGCACGGTGCCCTGAGCTACCGCGGCCCGCTGGCATGCCTCCTCCTCCTAAACTGGACATAACTAATGAGTGGTTCGGAGTTATTTCGGCGAGGAGGAGAAGAGGGGCAGGCGAGTCGTGGACTCACTGCCGCTCCACGTCAACCAGGACCAGCTGCGCTCTGGTGAACCCGATCGTTTCCTGGTGGAGCAGCGACAGTCCAGACTTTTAAAATTTCATACTTTGATCTGACCGGTCTACAAAACCAGATCAGTGGGTCCACGGTCACTGGGTCGGATCACCTTTATTTTACCATTTTTTTCCTGCCTGATGCGCATTTGGGAAAAAAAAGTCGGTGTAAAACCCCCTCAGCATAACTAGTCTTTAACGGTCTGAGAGACCCACTGGTTTTCAGTGTCTCCTCCTCTCTGGCTGAAGGACGAAGGTCCCGTTATCTGTCACCTGTCACGCGTCAGGTGAACGCAGCGGTCCTCGCGCGCCTGTCGTTATAATAAAGTGAATGGAGCGCGCACCGTCCAAACAGCGTGACTGACAGCTTAAAATTCAACAAATCAAACATCAACACTAAAACACATTGATCTGTCAGTGACTTTATCAGAGGGTTATCTACAGGTGTTTTCAGAGACTCACATTAATTCTAATGTTTAAATACACCCAAAAGTAGTTTAACTAAAACATGATGAAAGAGTCCTGCATGCTGTAACATGGATAGTAAAATAAACAGGAGAGAAATAGTCATTTGAGGCTGATTTAATCCATTACTGATATACATGATGCTACAATCACTTTGACAGGTGAAAAAAACAGTCTGAAGTGATTGAATTGGGTTAAAAAAAGACGATTTATTCAGGTCACCTATAAATTAAATCTAATCCTTTATTGTCAGGTGACCAGATGAGAAGGTTTCTACAGTAAAAACTATTAAAATGTGATTTATTTTTTTTTTTTAATGACAAAGTGTACCTTGGCTCAAAAAAGGTTGAAAGACACTGCCTTTAATATTGTGATCAAAAACATTGAATCAATTCTGAGGCTGCTCTGTAAATAGTTTTCAAATAAATAATACAAATAGCAACTTCTGATCAAATATCAATTTCAGACTTAAAATAATGTACAGATTTAAGCCCCAGCAACTTCAGGTCAAAGCACAATCATTTCCGGTTCACGCCCCGCCCACTTCCGGGCACTCCGAGTACAGATACGGATACAGATAATTTAGATGGTTGAACAGATACAGATAATGTGGTACTCGCTCATCCCTAGTGGATAGATCGTTTAGTTTAACTTTCATGTTTTTTTAAACTATTTTGTGATTCTATTCTTGTTCTTCTTCTTTCTCCTCCTGTGAGACTGGTGGGGCTGCGCTAGGGCTGGGCAAAGCGATTATTTTTGTAATCGATTAATCTAGCGATTATTTTTTCGATGCATCGATTCATCTAACGATTCATTTTTCTATTCGATTCGATTTTGATTCGATTCGATTACTGATTATTTCCCCATTATTAGACTTGTATAGTAATTTGACATTTGCTATTTTAAGTATCTCAATGAAATAAACAAATTTCTTCATTTGAACACATTTTAATAAAAAACTTGAAAATAAAGTTTGTAGTAGTACAACATTTAACTCAAGATGTCAATCCAATACTTGAATACAATTTTCATTCCAGTTTCTTCTAAAAGTTCAGAGGACCAGATATAAACACTGGGGTGACTGGGCTTTCTCTGTGGCGGCACCCCGACTCTGGAACCAGCTTCCATTGGACCTACGACTAGTCACTGACCTGGGCCTTTTTAAATTCAATCTTAAAACGTTTTCATTCAGGAAGGCTTTTAACACTCTGTAGTGGTGACTTTTATTCCAGTTTTCTGATTCCTTTTAATTCTTAGTTTTGTTTGTTTTTAATGCATTCTTTTATATGTATTTTTGCTTTTACTTAGGCTTGTAAAGCACTTTGGCTGTCTAGTTGACTGTTGTAAAGGGCTATATTAACCAATAAATAATAATAGTAATAATAATAATATTGAATCATATTAAAACTAATTAATGGGGGAGATAGACTTAAATGCAAATCTCCAGGGTCACAGACCTGTTTCTGTGAAACTAGTCTCTCCCTGTGGTCACAGCTGGGCACGTTGGAGGGGCGTGACGCTCCAGGCGCTGCTCTGAGCCTCCTGCTAGAACTCCGGTTATATTAACGTCCATTAGCTCGTATAAAAGCCCAACATACTACGTTATCTTAGACAGAAATAGATGAGTCTGGTTTGTCTATCAGAGAGATGATTATTCTAGCTGACAGAGAGAGACAGAGGAATCAGCTGCTCCGCGGGCGCGCAACAGACTTGACCAGATATTGATCAGGGATCTTTGTTCTGGTGAACTAAAACGACCGACTCCAACAGCCTGAACCTCTATACGTGATGGCAAAACGAACGTCTTTCTCAGAGGGGAATTATTTGCAGATTCAGAGCGCGCAAGCATATAAGCAGAGTGTCGGAGATGATTTAGCGAGCGCTGCGTCGTCCAGAACACATGCGTTCCAAACTATAGAGGGCGATCCATAGGGATCAGGATCAGTGACGATCCGTTGCCCCGCTAGTAAAAACCAGCGTTCCGTTGCACCCCTAGTAAAAACCAGCATTCCGTTGCACCCCTAGTAAAAACCAGCGTTAGTAAAAAAGTAGAAAACTTTCGGTGTTTTGTCATTTGCGGAAGCTGCTCCTGAATGCCGCTTGAGATGCTGGTGCACCGTCGTGCTTTTATGATCGGCCATTTCCATTTTACAAAGCCGACAAACGACTGATTCGCTTCCTTTTCTGTTAAAATAGTCCCATACTTTTTAACTACGAGTCCGGGTGGACTGATTTACTCACTGGCGCCATGTTTATTTTGAAAGCGATGACGCATCGACGCACATTTTTTGCGTCGACGTATTTTACGCGTCGACGTCATTGATTACGTCGACGCGTCGTCCCAGCCGTAGGCTGCGCCCTAGCGCCCCCTATTGACGGGCCGCCACTGAAATGCACTGTGAAACCTGGCTCCTGCCTCTGTAAAAAAAAATTTATGTCATGAATGTGACAGCCTTACATTATAAAGATATACTGTAACCCCCTCATTTATTTTATTTTATTTTTGGGTTATTGTTCTCTATAGCTGCGTTTCCACTATTGGAACTTGGGGGTAATTTCTCTGAGGGGGGAAAGGGGCCGGGCCAATCTTCTGGCTTGGTCCTCCTCTCAGCCGTGGTGTCTCCACACAGATCTGCCTTTTCTGATCTTTTCTAAGACCAGGAGGTTCAGCCGCTGGTGACACTGGCCAGTTTCAAATTGAAATTGAATCGAATCGAAGCCTGAAGGATCGAAATCGAATCAAATTGTGACATTCCTAACAATACCCCGCCCTATTCAGTACCGATATCAGTGAAAATGCATGGTTCTCTGTACCAATTTTGGTACCAAAGCAATACAAAAACATGAATTGAAGTAAATCAGAGGTCAAGCTAGACTTTGTTTTATGTCATTTTGACTGACGGTAAAAAAAAATAAAAATCGGTCATAATCTATTTTTACCCGTCACTATTGATTTAGAAATGATAGTAATGACATTTTCAGCAGCATTATTTTTTTTGTTACAAAAATTACTGTAATTGTTCCTTGACGTTTAATCCTCCACTGCAGTTTGGGAAATCCTGAGTGTTTAATTAAGCTGCAGAGGATCACGTGGTTCTGATGGTTCAGGTCAGTTGATCTGCACGCCAGGTCCAGTTCAGCTCATAAATCCAGACTGATCTAGAAAATAAATCAGCTGATCATCAAGTCTTCATCAGGAGAACTCTAATAACTCTCCCCGTCTGAGGAGCGCAGCACAATGAGCACATCCATTACGCACTAGTGCCTCTGACGGCAGCATTTGTCTCAGTTCAGATCATAAATCCAGACTGATCTATAAACCAGCTTGGTTGAACGCTCTCAGGGTTCTCTGAACCGCTGTGTTCAGCGCTGCACATTTACGCAGGAATGCCTCTGAATGAAGTATTCATATGTCTCATAACTACGCAGCTGATCACAATATTGCATCAATTAAGTGCAGGTATACCATTTGAAGACATGAACAGACTGTGATTTAACTCCTAAATGCAAGATTTTTGTTCAGATTCTCGTTTTTATTCAGTTCAGACGGAGAGTGACAGTTGGTCTTGTGTGTGTGCATGTCGTGTGTCTCCAAGTATGAAAACTTACACAACTTTCAGACCCGTTTTTAAATTAGCAGGTTTATAAATGAGGCCCCAGCCAGTCTCTATCAGCGGTCACGGAGCGAAAAACGGCTGCTCGCAGCCAACAGGCTGCTGCAGCGACTCGCCAATACAGCGCGGTCTGATGGCACGTGCGCACACACATACACACACAGGTGTGCGATTTTAATCTGTCAAAATGCCGGAAAATGATCAGATTGCGCCGCAAAAACCGGGTGGACCTGCCAGGTCGGTACCACGGTACCTCATAAATCCTGGAACCGTAACATTTAAATTGTTTTAGTAGCGACTTGGTACCGAAGAACTGGGTTTTTTGACAACACTATACCCATTACATCCCTTGCTAGTTAGTTCATGCTGGGAATAAACCCAGTTCTCTGTCATTTCCAGTGTTGGGAGTAACGAGTTACAAAAGTAATTAATTACTGTAATGCATTGCTTTTTGCGGTAACGCAGTAATGTAAGGCATTACAGAAAAAAAAACTGTAATATTTTACTCGGTACAACGTCAGTAACGCGCATTACAGTGCATGTTTAACCCGGATTGAAGTGGTGGTTTTCCAGAGGAGAAACGTCACTCAGCGCCAAATGTTTCACTTCCTGTAGTCAGACAGAGCAGAGAGGAGTCCGGTTCTGTCTGGGCCATGCAGCAAACTCATGCGTGGTTCCGAACTGTGCCGGAGGAGCGCGCACAAGTCGCGTGCGCTGCCCAAGTCCTGCGCGCTCACGGTAACCAAGGCCCGCAGCGCGCCGCTCGGAAACTGAAGCGAACTGAGAAGTTTCCTGATAAAGAGTCGCTCTAACAGCCTAGATTATGGGGTTTATGCACGGTCACTTCCTGGTTGCGATAGAGGCTGCCGCTCCCTTCCGGTTCAACGCTGTTCCCACACAAACTGGACAAAATTGATTTTTTTACCCGTTTTCTTCAAGACCTGCCGCGCATCACGGTAAACGATGTCCACCGAATTTTTGAAAAACACACAGAGACGTCTGCGAGCAAGCGGGTGAAGGACTTTAAGCTGTATATAACCAGCTTTATTCATGAAATTGAAGGTAAGCTAACAGCGTTAGCTCGTAGCTTCCATCATCAAAAAACAGTGAGACAGATCTATATAGCCGTGATCGTGGGCTCCAACTGCTTCCCAACTTTCACCTTTCTCTGGTCTAGCTGTACGTTATCAAACACCAAGTCTTCATTCACCAAAAGAATAGTTGTTCCAGTGAAATAACACACGAACGGCGCCGCGCCTCCTCCATTAGCCTCGTCCACTCGGCTCTTTGACTACTGTGCTGCAAAGTGTGGACTGCAGACACGGTGTGGTTAGAAATGATCACGTTTTCTCTTCTTAAGTTCACAATCCTTCCTTTTTGTAGTTATTTATTCAGTGGAAATGTGTGGAAACGGACTGATGAATTCTATTCAGCTGATACGGTACACAACGGAGCACAGCAGTGTTCAGCTGTCAAGGCTTCCCGTCCGCTGATACTTATATGATGGCTTCATTTCTTAGTGCTATAATATATATATCATTCTGTACTATACTATACTATTACCGGTACTCGTTTTGATTATAAACAATATCTTTAGCTGGAAATGCACTCTAACTCTGGAAATCTTCACGTTTCAAATGGAACCGGAAATGGTCCCGCGAGGTAATTTTAAACCGGAAGTTCTACTAAGTACTCTGTGCATAAAGCCTATTAACATCAGAAGTTGGAGAGCTCGCTCTCTCGCACACCGAGCAGAGGAACGCGCGCGTCATGTAGCGTCTGATGCAGGAGGAGGAGCAGAGAGGTGGAGGTAGGAGTCAAACTAATGAATAGGAACTCCCCATGAGCACAAGCTGCCTCTGGTATATATATGTGTGTATAGATTTAAATATACTGTATGTAGATATGATAGATTAATATACGGTTAGATGGATGGATGATAAATGATGGATGGATGGGTGGATGGATGGATAGATGGATGGATGGATGATAAATAATGGATAAATGATGGATGGATGATAAATGATGGATGGATGAATGGGTTATATACAGATGGATGGATATCTCCATGTATCATCACATCACTTTCCACTGGATGTAGAATGAGCTCATTAGATGTCAAATCCATATTTACAGTTATTTTCATGAGAGTAACTAAAAGTAATGCAAAAGTAGTGTAATGCCTTACATTTAAAAAGCAGTAATATTGTAATGTAAGGGATTATTTTAAAATGACAGTAACAAGTAATAAATAATGCATTACAGTTTTGAAGTAACTTGCCCAACACTGGTCATTTCCATGCAGAACTTGCACTTTCCATATATTTGAAATAAAAAACATTGCCACAATAATAACTAAGCCAGTGATTAAATGGTTCTTTAACCACTTCGGGTGAGCTTGAATGCGAGAGGATGATAAATAACTCAATAGATGTCTGAAAATGTCTCTCTTCTGAGATGATGTTTCACCCTTGGTTTGTAGGGAACTAGTTCCTCAATTTTTGGACTTTTGAGTTCTAAATTGGCAATTCAGCGTGCGTGTACACTGCACGCAAAAATGTCAAATTGTCACCTGTGCAAATATATTGCCCACCTGATTTTTGGACTGATGATGGGCGATAGGAAAAAAGTTACAAATCACCCAGTCCTAGTCTGCAGCTGCTCAAGAGAAGGGTCAAGATCAGGGGTTTTATAAGTGTGTGGATTTACAGCATCACTAGCCTTTGGAAGACAACACATAGCATGTTGAATGTGACAATTTGAATAACTTTCAGCAAGTATCATGTTTTGTTCATTATTTAGAGCTGAAATCCAAAACCTTATGATTGGATGGCCCAAGTTTGCTGACTTTATTTTGATCCTGTTGCTATCAAACTGATTTTAAATATTATGAAGCAATAATACAAGTTTTGAGATAATCTTCAGCAAAACAAAGAATGATCGATTTTTGTAGAACAAAAAAAGAGTCTGGAGTAGTGTAAATGAGGCCGGCTTAGATGCTTTATGATCTAATGTTGAAGGCACACTAGTTTCCTATTATGGTCTTAGCAGTAGGCAACGTCTGCTCTCAGCCTACAGTGTTTGTGACTTTGACGTCCAGTCATGTCAATATCTTTTCTGTCTCGTGTTTAGACGTCAGAAGCGAACAGCATCCCACTCCGTTCAGGCGGTAGAAGACCTGAAGGCTCGTGGACGTCTCTGTCGTCCCATCCTCTGCTCTCTTCACCCCGGCCAGGAGCTCAGGCTCTTCTGTCAGCCCTGCGACCTGCCCGTCTGTCTGGACTGCGCCGCCATGCTGCACCGTGACCATCACTGCTGTCCGACACATGACGTCATTGATCGCCACGGCGACCGTATCCGAGATCTGGTCAGCATGCGCCTACGACCTCAGTTGGAGCAGATGGAAGAGGCGCTGCAGAAGGTCCAGAGAGGAACCCATCTCTTAAGTCCACGTTTTGGATTTGATTTAAGTCAAAGTGTAAGAACCTTTTAACATTCTGCTGCAGGTGGAAACGTCTGAGGAGAATTTGCAAGTACGAGTAGAAACAACAGCCAATGAAATCAGAACCTTTGCTCGAGGCTATGCCAGCACCGTGGAGACTCACTGCCTGTCTCTGCTGCGACGTCTAGAGGAGCTTCAGGTCCAACGCAGGTATGATGGTTACCTAAGGGTGTGGAACCCCGAACCAGAGGTTGTGCTAGATCAGGGGTGTCAAACTCATTTTCACCGAGGGCCACATCAGCATAATGGCTGTCCTCAAAGGGCTAGATAACTTAAAAATGTAACCAAATTAAATGTAAAATAAATGTAACAACTCCTTAATGTTACATAACTCTGAATGTATTACTTATACAAGATAAAACATTACAAATGCATGAAAAATAGGTTTGCTTGTTGCTCTGTTAGAACATAAATCCTTTTGATTTGTCAGGTTATGAAACCCACTGAACTCCATCAATCAAGGATCAAACTATTCAAGTGAATTAAAAATACATCAAAGTTATAATAACTTTGATCAAAACATTTGTTATAGTTAGGGGTGCACACAATGTTTCATCACATGTCCTCAAGGGAGAACCTGGCTCTGGGGTTTGGTCCGCACATGGGGGGGGGGGGGG
>SSNR01000687.1:95362-106403 GCA_006937965.1 Callopanchax toddi | reverse complement strand
GGGGGGGGGGGGGGAGTTGTAGATGATGATTTGCTGTTGGCTCAACATTTTTCTGCTTAATGCTCAATATTTCAAACAACCTTTAACTCATGAGGTCATTCTGATGCTTAAATAAAACTTTTAAACATATTTAAACCAGTTAAATATTAAAATCCTTCTACTAGTCACCTCTCCGGTCTGACAGAGCGATGACCCGTTTCTTCCTCACTGCAGTCAGACAGCTGCAGCAGGTGAGGCGTGACGATCAAGGTGTTCTGATTGTTCCTGACTGAGCACCGTTAATATTAATGTTCATTAGCTCGTATAAAAGTCCAACACAACACGTTATCTTAGGCAGAAACTGGTTAATCTGGTTTGCCATCAGGGAAGCGGATGATCAGCTGACGGAGGGACGGACGATCAGCAGCTCCCCGCGCGCGCGCGCATCATGGATCAACAATCGACCAGTGATCTTTTGTTCTGGTCAACTAAAATGACTGATTCTGATAGAGAGAACTGGATATGTGATGACAAAATGAACGTCTTTCTCAGAGGGGAATTATTTATCAGCAGATTGAGAGCGCGAGCTGTCGGGTCGGGGAGGAGTTAGTAAAGCGCGCGAGCGCAGCCAGCTGGACTACAAACCGTGTCCCGAACCAAAGAGGGCGATTTGTTCTGATCACGGATCGATTGTGACCCGCTGTACCCCTACTACTGGGCATGTGTGAGCTGCGTGCGTGGGTCGGACGTACTGTGATTGTGTGTGTTAAAGCGCGCGCCGAGCTGTGCGTAATGGCGCACTGGAGATGCTGTGAGTGTGTGTGTGTGTGTGTGTGTGTGTGTGTGTGTGTGTGTGTGTGTGTGTCCACTAGCTACAGAGGTCATGTGACCACTCATTCACTGAGCTGCAACAGGATGTGAAGCTGTCAGATTGAGGGTCTCCCATCGGGACCGCGCAGCGCTGGTCCGCAAAGGCGCGTTCGAAATCCGGTTCTCATGAGGACCAGCCTACTGCTTGTGTGCACCCTGCCCTGTAGTGGCGAAGTCGCGGGTAACACAATTGACATGCATTGTGGGAAATGTAGTTTTTGGTCAAAATATGGTTTTTACCTATTTATTTCTGAATACTCAGACCTTTTAAGCTCTCGCGGGCCACATTAAATGACGTGGCGGGCCACATTAAATGACGTGGCGGGCCACATGTGGCCCGCGGGCCTTGTGTTTGACACATATGTGCTAGATTATATCTATCATAATCTATTTTTATTTATACCTGTCACTTCTTAATTTCTAAAATAATGACATATATTCAATCTAAATTGTCATTTGTTTTAAAGGTCCCCTATTATGCAAAATTCACTTTCTAAAGGTCTTTTCACAGTAAAACCTGTCTCTAAAATGTGTATGAAACCCAAAAGTGTGAAAAGTAATTCGCTGTTCTCTCTTAGTTAATCTCCTTTGTGTAAACAGAGTTGTGGGCCCAGGCTGAAACGGTCGGTTTCAAAAGTTGACGTCAGCATTTGTAAATACCACTCCTATCTTGAGGATAGAGCTAATCACGAACAGCTTTGGCTCCCTGAGCCCCTCCCCCGCTGTTTAAAATGCACGGGAGCGCGCGTTCCAGAAAACCGTCATGGCGGACGCTGGGAGCAGAGAGGAGCTGCTGCTCCTTATATGGCTGCTTCAACAAGCACAGAAGTCTTTTTTACTACTTTCTCCTGAGCCCTTGAAGACTAAATGCATGGATTTTTATTTTTTGGGGGGGCAATATATCCACAAAACTTCCAAAAGTTTGCTCCAGGCATTTCAAAGAGGACTGTTTATTCACAACATGGGAGCATAAAAATGTAGGCTTAGCTAAGGAGCAGAAACTGAAGGATGGATCCACTCCAACTGGTCGTGACACAACTGTAAAGGTAAGTGCTGGAGGTGATTTGATGGGTTTGTTAGCAGTGTTAGCCTGTCTGCTAGAAGGTAGCTAATAAACATGTTAGCACTGCAGCTAGTAGCTGTACTGCTCTGTTAGCTCTGCAGCTAACATAGCTCTGAGCTCACATTGGTGCATCTCAAGTATTCTGAGTCATATGAAGTAGTTCTGTCGTGTTTTGTGTTACTTTACTGTGTTTAACAGCAGGTTTTACATCTAGTCCTTGTTTTTTACCTTAGATCATTGAGTGCAGTGCATTTCTGTCCTCTGCAATCTCAGGGCCTGTAGCTGGATATTATTGATGATTTTATGTAATATAGTAACATTTTAAAGCCTGTTATCATCACGTTTTGAAAAGCTCATTATTGACTTTCCACTCAGGACTGTTTTTAATCAAATACTATCTCCTACATGCACTGTAGGAATTTCAAAAACACTGGAGAAAATCACAAACTCATTTTACAGACTGTAAACACAGTCTGTGTTTACAGTCTGTTACACATACAGACCACGGCTGAATGCTGCAGTTTATTACAGAAATAAACATCAAATAAACCCAGTAAACTTCACACTAACCTTTCAGTGATGTGTGTTTGAGTCTTCATGCTCAAAGTTCCTCAGTCCAAAGTTTTAATCACATTTTAAGTCAATTTCTTGGCATTGCAGGGTTTGTGTAGCTTTTATCATGTTCAGTCAGCTGTTTGGAGCAAGAAATAACAGGCACGCGCACGGAGCAGAGAGAGGGGCGGAGCTTAGAGCTGCTAGGCTCCCAGACAGCCCCTCCCTCTGAAACGAGGCGTTTCTCCTGCAGGGAGAATGGGGTAATGGGGTAAGGGGTAATTTCAACAATGAATGGTTTTTATGTTATTGATATGTTAAAGAAATGATTCAGAGTGTACATAAAGTGCATAATAGGGGACCTTTAATTAATATTCAGTGTGAACAAGCTGAATAAAGAATCCAGATCGTGTCATCATACATCAAACAGATTAATATATCTAACTTTTTCTCCACAGTGACTAAAGCCACTGACTGTAGCCCCAGTAGCAACATAGAAAAAACAAAATTTAACAGTTGCATTTAAAATCTGAACTGTTCACCTGCTGTATCCTGTAGCGTTAAACTATTTAAGTTTTTTTGCACACCCTCTGCAAATTATTTAGTTAGGTTTAAGCAGAACGTTTCTATGGTCCTTACCTGGAACTATAACTAATGATTTATTGTAGGAAATCTAGGTCCTAGGAGATATTACAGTGAGTAGTTATGTACCTTATATTGACAGATGTAGACTGAAACAGGAATAAAGACTAACAGAATTTATTCACTAATAAAGACTAACGGACAGTAACAGACAGATAAGCAAGAGGTAGCATTGTTTAGCATATTAGCAACGGTGTAAAGTGTTCAAAGTTGATCTTAATTATGATGAGTTTAATAGTCTGAGTCTATGATGTTTAGACTAGGGCGTTTATCTTAATTTAGTTATGAAGGGTAAGTTGGGAAAGTTACTTTGGTTTGGGATAAGTTACTATGTGTTGGTAGCTTATCAAAGTAGCCTCTCATTTACCAGAAGGTGGGTGCTTACTTATGCAGTGCTCCGTGGATCGGATCCGGGGCAGGAGTGAGGACCGCACGAAGGTGGAGAATCCCCCTCGATCCGTCGGGTAACCCTTCGGGGGCGTCGAGCTGCCTTGGGGCTGCGGATTCGTCCTGGATACTCCACTTAGCAAACCCATCTCTGGCTAGGCGAAGATGGAACAGTCCTCCCCATTCTGTGGCAGGGAGAGGCAGACTGGCGCGCCTGGCTCTCAGGGGAGAAGCGGACGTCGGTCGTGACGTGGGGTTTGGAACCCATAGAATGACGGGGCTGACTCCTGGAGTAGCTTCACTGTGTAGCTAGAGAACAGTGGAGCGGTGTTGTCTCAGCAGAGGCTTGTCTGAGAACTGGCTCTTCAGGAAGTGAAGATGACAGTTAAAGGAGCGTAATCTTGAGGAGGACCAATCAGGATGAGTCTTCTTAAAGTGGCCAATAGGATGAGGGGTTTTTACCAAGCACAGTCTCAGACACAGTCACATTCCCTTAATGAAATGATTTACTTTCAGTAATAACATTAATTTAACCTTAGCACAGTAGAAATATGTAAACTGTATGATTTAAGGTTTATATAAAAATAATACTGAAGCTGGATCAACACATTCATAACACTGTAAATGAAAGTGCATTAATCAGAGTAAGGACATTCATGTAACAGTAGATTAAAGAGTGTCATTTTAGAAAGAGACACCAGAGAGTCTGCCTCAGCTGCATGAGTCGCTAGACCTGTACGTTTAAACGTCCGCAAAGCAAAACTACAGAAACCTGCACATTAAAGCGGCTCTCTGGAGCATTTTTCTCTGTATCAAAGTTTTCTAAATGTTTTAAATGATATTTCAGGTCTAAACTATGATCTATGGGTTGAGTTCCACAACATCTGTCATTCTGATGAAGACCCTCCTTCCTCCTAGAGACCCCTTTCCATTATTTCTTGCCGCCGACTTTTTTTAGCCAATGAAATTCAAATGTCTGCATTCTCTCAACATGCACGCACATCGACCAAACCTGTACCAGTAGGGGCGCTGTCGTACAGGACGCTCCGTGTATTTCTCTGTTTGCGTCTCTGCTTCACGGCTCATTTCTACTAAAAACCTACCCATTCCCCAGCTAAAGATGGATTTATTTTTATTTTTAAACCTTTCACCTCACAGAATGGCAAGGCTTGACAGGATTATGCTTTTTTTTTTGGTCAGAAAGTTCATCTAGGGACAAGTCAAGTTCAGCTTCAGAGTCCAGCAGCAGCTCTCTGCTAACAGAGCTAATATCAGAAGCAGCAGGGACAGAGAGGGCTCATCAGACCCTCGTAGTGTTGTTGGAATAAGATTGTGAACTGTGAGTGATTAAACCCTACACATTGAGCTGTACAGTTCATGCCCGCAACGTATATGCGCCGCGTGCGCACACGCGACCGGACGCGCGTGTCGAGATGTTTTGAGGAGGAGCCTTTGGACGCTAGATTCAAAAACTGCTCGTGCTGCTTTAATCGCGTGTTGAAAAAATTAACACCGTTAAAGGGGGCTTTGCGTTAACGCATTAATAACCCTGGATCAGTCATTTGTTCTTGACAAACTAAAATGACTAGTCCGACAGAGTAAACCTCTATACATGATAGCAGAACAAACGCCTTTCTCAGAGGGGAATTATCAGCAGATTCAGAGAGCACAAGTATGATGTCGGAGACAATTTAGCAACGCGGGAGCACGTAGGGGTGTGAGCCGTTCATTAGGGAACAGTTCACCTCAAAGAGCCGTTCAAAAGACTTGTTTTTTTTTTTTTTTGCAATATTTTGAAAGAGCAATGTTCTAATCATAAAATGAACACTGATATAAGTGTATTTATACGTTAAAGGTGTTAATTGGTGGTGCATTAATATTGTTTTGTTTTCATCATTTATTTTCATCACCAGTTATCATAGTAGAACCACTTTCTCAGTTTGTGATGCATTTTGGAAACGGGAGATGAGCCCCTGGTCTAATGCTCCTCCTGGCTGAGAAACCTGTTGTCAAAGACTTCCGTTGAGTCATTATTTAGGGAGCACACATTGGTATTATGAAGCCTTTGGCTGAATTCAAATGAGCCATTTTAATCTAGATTAATTTCAAGATTAGGGTGAGATTAATCTAGATTTAAAAAATTAATCTATGCCCACCACTAATTAGTTTATTTTAATTTACTGTCAAGAATATTCTCAAGGTCAAGCTGCAATAACCTAGCCTGGTAAACCAGATTATATATGTAGATATATAGGGGCGGGGCCAACGGTTGTCAATCAAACCATCCTCACATGCTATTGGATAGCGCTAGAGCCATTTAGCAACAACCGGAAACAGCTGGTAGATTTAACTTTTACCGTAGCCTGTCGGCAAAGCGGCCAATAAATCCTCTTTCTAAATAAAAGACTATAGCACCTCTATCTGTTCACGTCTTAGAGAAAAGCCAAAATCTAAATCGTCCAAAGTTGATAATAAAGACATTTCAAATGAGCGCGGTTCCCGAGCTGCCGCCATGTTGTTTAAATTCAGCCGGAGCGCTGACGTCATCGGCTAATCCCGCCCTCCAACCCGTTTAGGCGTTGTGATTAGCCCAGTACGAGACTGACCGGACCAATCAGTGGGCTGCAGAGGTTCCAATGAGCGTGGCTAGACCAAATTTCTGCAGAGCAGAACTGACGGTCTAGTATACTAGGCTAATAATAACCCACAAAGCTAAAGAAACAGACCTGATATCTAATGTTTATTTATATATAGAAACTTGGAGACATGGCTGACCCATGGCACAGCAGCTTGAGTCACTGCTTACAGTACCAGAGGTTCTGGGTTCGACACCCGGGAATGACTTTATTTATTTTTTTATTGGAATGTTGTTTTTTTTTGCATGAAAGAGAAGAAATTCTGTAGGTGCAGCTATTGGCTAAGTTTGCAATATATTTTGGCTAATCTTGGCGAAATTAGCAGTCATTTTGAGGTGTTGTGGTTAGCCACACAAGCTAATGTCTTTCTGCAGAGCTGTGTGTGTAGCATGAGCGCTGCGACCTTTGTGGATGAGACGACCGGCTGTGTTTCACTGAAGACCCAGCTCAGAGTCGTTGCCGGAGCGAGCCGTGAGGCGGGACGTGGGCAGAACGCTAGTGAGGTGCGGATCAGTCTGCGCATAGACCCCACGGTCAACTGCCTGGGTTTCCGTGCTGGTTACGTGCTACAGACAGCTTTCAGCTCAGTTCGCCTGAACAGCAGAACCTTCTGAGCTTTTAGGAAAAAACGTAAATTCACATAAGTATTACCCTTCTGAAACATTCACTGACAAACGCGGAGGAATCGGTTCTTCTCATTTTTCCTTCAACCTTAGCTTTGAAAACAAGACCGGCAGTTTGTCCATGAGTCTTGCTGCCAGGTTATTTTACCGTCCATCACATTCAGGATACCTAGAGCCAATCAGGAGAGAGGGCTGTGCATATCATTAATGCTAATCAGAATCCTGCTGTTTCAAACACAGGTCAGAAATGGCAATCTTCTATGTCTGATAATAGAAGCATCATAGTTTTTCTTAAATAAAAATGACACACATAGCATTTATTTACACTAGAGAACACTGCAAAACTATAAAAAACACCAGTATACCACACCTTTAAGCTTAAACTCATCTGAACTGTCAGTTTAAGTTTTAGATTGAGCATTAAAAAATCACTTCGAACATACTGACTGTCTCAAATAGGATCTTAAGAAATAGAAAAGGCCATTAACAAACAACTCAAAGTGCCAAAGGTTAACTTCCAGCATCCATTAATTACCGTATTTGCCCGAATATAAGACAAGGTTTTTTTCATTGAAAATAATTTGAAAAGGCGGGGTCGTTTTATTATCGCGCCCTAGTTTGTCCAGCAGAGGGCGCAGGCTTTTTGGTCAAATTAAGCGTCAGGAAGCAGCTCAGATCGCGAGTGGCTCCAGAGGTCCAGTCCAGCTCACACACACACACACAGTCCCTCACACACACGCAGCGGGTTTGTGCGTCAGCGCAATGGCACAGCAGTGTGTGTGTCTGTGCGTAAGCAGCGGGTTTGTGTGTCTGTGCATTTTTACGCAGCAGTGTGTGTGTAAACAAGCTTCGCCTATAAGAAAACTCCATCGCAGCACCAAAGTTCATCAGTGTCTGATGATCGCGGAGCTGCACAGTCTGACCGTGAAAGCTCCTGTCAGCAAAGGTGCGTTCGGGCAGAGAGATCAGTACGGTGGACGGGTGGACTAGGTGTGTGCACCCCTGTTAATAAGCAAATATTAAAGCAGTCTGGAATTATTATTATTTAAATTATTTTCTCAAAATTTCAATAAAAATAGTTTCTTTAAAAAGTGAATTTAGTTTTTTTTCCTGAAGATTAGTCTTGAAAAGGGGGGTCGTCTTATAATCAGGGTCGTCCTATATTCGGTCAAATACGGTACATTCTGAGAGTTGTATTAGTATTCAATCAACAGTTTGAGATATTTTGTGAAAATACTGGTAAGAAGTGGTCTTGTTTATTTTCAGACGGAAACGCTTTGTTTGGTATCTCTCCACCATCTTTTATCTACAGAAACATCCTCCACCTGCAGAGGGTGCAGCTACAGCAGGCCCTGCTGGATGTCCGAGGCAGCGTGGAGTTTGCCGAGCGCCTCTTGAGCTGCGGGTCTGACGCTGAAATCCTCAGCGCCAAAGGGGTGACCCTAAGAAGACTCACCAGTCTGGCAGAAAGGGGTCATAACCCCAATCTGGCAGCGGTTGCCCTCGATGACGGTAGCAGTATTTGCTTCCTGCCCAGAGAGCCAGCAGGAGAGGTGGAGGGCTACCCAGTGGTGGGTGTGATCAACTGGAGGACGGTGGACATGAGCAGGTGCATCATTAAAGGAGAAGGTAAACAACTAACAGATTTTCTGTCTGCGTTTTATTGTCAACTGGTTAAAATGATATGTTGGATAAAGTATTAGGTTATCTTGTAATAAATACATATTTAAAATAAATTGATGCAGTAGATCACGGAATCTTACTCTCATGGGCATTAAAGGGGTGGTTTTGTCAGAATCCATTTTTTTCAGGTTTTCATAGTTTCTAATAGGTCCCCCTGAGCCTGTCATGTAGGCCAAACATGAAAACTCTCTGTTCCCTGGTTATTTAAAAAAAACAGAAAAAGTAAGAAATGAAACTTAAAAATGCGCATCTGCATTTGTGCCCGGTTTGATGTCACAACGTATATTCGCTGAGATGGTAACGCCTTTAGGTCCGCCCAGCTGCTAGCTTTTGTTTTTGTTGAAAATTCAACATGGCGGAACGCAGATGCAGTGTTGCCAACTCGGAGATATACCTGGCTGGCTGCTGCCGGTGACGGCCGGTTCTCTGGTTTTTTTCCCTCCCTCTGTGTGTGTGTGTGTGTGTGTGTGTGTGTGTGTGTGTGTGTGTGTGTGTGTGTGTGTGTGTTTAAGCCGTGCGGACCACGCTGCGCGATTCCCTCCCCCCCTCAGAGGGGAGAGCGGGTGAGACAGACAGCAAGAGGAGAAAAAGAGGAGGAATGGTGAGGAAATGAGTGATAGCAGGAAGCAGGCTCCCTCAAAGCTGTTTTTAGCTCCTGTTTGTTACCTGGGAGTTTATCTTTTTCACACTTTCACTTTCCAAAGTATCGGGACATGTCTGAATAAGGGGGCGGAGTATCATCCAATCAGAAGCGAGGGCTGTGCATATCATGAATACTAATGAGAATCCTGCAGTTTCAAATTCAGGTGTCAGATGGGAAACTTCTAAAGCTTATATTATAAGCAGCAAAGCTTCTTTCTTTATAAAAATTACACAGATAGCATTGAATTACACTAGAGAACAATGCTAAACTATAAAATAACCCAGAAAACCACACCTTTAAGTCTTTTTTGACAGAGGTTGTCATTCTCTTCTTACACTGGGTCCCACAGGGATGAGTAGTAGGCTAGGCCCTCTACTCTTTTCCTTATTTTGGTTATATGTTCCATTGAAAAGGGATACCTATCACTGTTTCACACCATTGCTCCAATGCCTTTGTGATTTGGGAGCTTGGATGTCTCTGAACTTCTTAAAATTTAATCAAACAGAAATAAAAGTGTTACAGATTCAAATAGTCCAAAAATAACTGACCACTATCACACTGGTGAAAGTTAATCAATCTTTATTAAGTAAATAACAAATGACACATGACAACCTCCTGTTTTCCACGGTGAGGCAGCGGAGGTTATTGTGACCTGTTGCACCCCTCCTGGGCATGTGTGAGTTGCATGCGTGGGTCTGATGTACTGTAATTGTGTGTGTTAAAGCGCTGTGTGTAATGGCACGGTGCCACGCGCACTGGAGATGCTGTGTGTGAGTGTGTTGGAGGTTCTGCTGTGTGTGTCTCCTAGCTTCAGAGGTCATGTGAGCACTCATTCACTGAGCTGCAACAGGATGCTATAATCAATGAATTATTATTCATCACACAGTGTGAAACAGCCTTTACACATGAAGCTATGTGGAAATGATTTATCTTCTCCCTCTAAACCCCCACCCCGTGTGATCACAGGTCTGCAGCAGGGCATTGAGGGCCAGCAGGGCCACTTCAGCGTAGTGTGTCGAGACTCAGCGGGGGAGCAAATGGCTCAAGGAGGAGAGCAGGTCCTCGTCAGCATCATCCATAAAGAGAAGAATAACTGGTGAGGGCCTCTCAGTGTCTGGTCTGCTCTGTCTGACTCAGCAAGCCATAGAAAACACTTGATATCCTACTTGACAAAATGTCAAGTTTATAACTGAGCAGAGATGCACCAAACAATTGACAGTTGACTTGGATCACTTGTAGTGTGATGGGCTTAATCAGTAATCTGAAACAAAAAACCTGTGGGTTTTCTCCAGTCTATGAACAACACCATTACTAAGCACTAATTCATGCTACCAGAACGTCCTTCATGTAGACGTTTTAACTGAGTGAAGTCTCAGCAGGCTGGTGTCTTTCTTTGCTCTGTTTTCTTCCCTCAATACTAACTGATGACTCCCCTCCCAATATGGCCGACCTGTTGCCGTATCACTACATTGGGCTGAGGCAGCCTGTAAAGTCAAACCTGAGGAATCTGGGTGTTATTTTCGACCAATCAATGTCTCTTGAAGATCACTCAAAACAGCTGGTCAGAAACTGTTTTTATCATCTGAGAAATATTTCCAAACTGAGAAAGTTGGTGTCAAAACCTGAACAGGAAAAGGTTCTTCATGCTTTGATCTCCTCCCGTCTAGATTACTGTAACACACTTTTCACATGTTTGAACCAAAAAGCCCTTTATGGCCTTCAGCTGGTCCAGAACTCTGCAGCGAGGCTCCTCACTGGAGCAAACAGAAAAGATCACATCACTCCTATTCTGAGGTCTCTGCACTGGTTACCTGTTAAATGTAGAGTTCATTTTAAAATCCTGACTCTAACTTTCAGGGCCCTACATGGTCAAGGTCCTCTTTATGTTACTGACCTGATGAAGACCTACGCTCCAACCCGAGTCCTCAGGTCCACAGACCTGAATCTCCTAACAGTTCCAACC